>CAUYRT010058536.1:0-71275 GCA_963574885.1 Lepilemur ruficaudatus | reverse complement strand
AAGAAAAGTGTTCAGAAATGTTAGGATACTCTATCAAGTCACACAGTCAGGATTTGGATTTAAAATACTTCCCAAATGCAATGAACTTTCAATTTTAGTTCTGTGATTTTCAAAATTAAAGATACGTAATTTTTAATTCATAAAAAAAAAAAACAACTCTGAAGTTTGAAGAACTTATATTTAGAGCCCAATTAAAATCCTATTTAGTACTGAGTAGCAGTAATAACAACAAACAACACCACAATGCCCGTATCTCTATGCCACTTTAGAGTTCACACATTAGCATGCCTTCTCATTTGATCCTCAAACTCTTGAAAAGAAAATGTACACATCTATAAGAGATTTTGAGGAGTATTAGAGAATGGAGGAAGTGCTGCAAAGTTGGAAATGAGTGAACATAATTTTAATTTTCAAAACGAAAAATGAGGTATATTATACAAACTGCAAACAGGTAAGATATTGATCCTAGGCAAGATTCTAGAATAGAATATTAAGATTTTGAGTACTTAGGCAGGGTAGGGAAAGAAAGTTATCACTATAACCCAGCATGGGGTCACTAAGAAAAGGTCACAACAAAATAAGCTAATTTCCTTTGAGGATAAGTTTACTAAATCGACAAATCAGAGAAATTCAATAGATACAGTCTACCTAAGCTTCAGTAAGATTTTTGACAAGATCTTTCATTGTGTCCTGGGGGATAAGATAGAGAAAAATGAACAGAATACTAATCTCATGAAGTGTCTTTAAAAATCAGTTATACTGGTGAGTGGACCATGAGAGCCTGGAATTAGTTTTCTAATGATATTCCAGAGAGCTTTATCTTTGGCCTTGCCCTAGTCCATGTTCTTAACATTAATTTCGTTCAAAACTATAGAACACTATGACCATCAATTACGTGGCTGACAAAAAGCTGGGATGGGGCAGAATTACCAAAAGGAGCCAGATGAATGAGCCAAATACAATAAAAAGGATAAATGCTGGATTGTGTACTTGGGTCCAAAAATTACCTGAGCAATTGGGAAGATGGGATTTAGCAAGCAGCACCATGAAAAAAAATTAAATATATTATCAGAAAATAATCCAGTATGAGTTATTCATGTGTTTTAGTTGCCAAAAAAGCAAAGCAATCTTAAACTACTTTAATTGAATTAAAGTCTCTAGAATGAGAAGTAGTTGATTCTGAAAGTGCTCAAGGATAGGGTGGGCAAGCATTTAGAGGTTCTGTAGAGGAGATTAAAACTTTGGAGAGGAGGTTGAACGAGTGTCTTTAAGCTTCCACTTACACTGCTGGAGGTTCAAGATGTCTGCCTCCTCCACCCACCTCTACCCTCGCACTTTCTACGGTAGCATTCAGGGATCCTTCATCGAAGTCCTAGCTTTGCAGTGAGGGGAGATTCTGCATATCAGGAAGAATGGAAGCTCTTAAGACCCAGGGAAAGCCTTGCTTATCATTCCCACAATAACAGCCTATGATCATTTAACGTTAAATTTGACAAAATATGTAATTTGATCCTCACCCCATGAGGTAGGTAGGAAAGACATCATTAGAAACTAAGGCTCTCGGAGAGATTCACTCAAAGTAGATGAGTGGTAGAGTTGGAATCGGAACCCAGGTCTTCTGGCTCCTGGTCCAGAACTTTTTAATTGTAGCAACTGCTTCTATGTACCCCAGATTTATTTTCATAGTTCTCATGCTCTCAGGAGGTGCCTCTGTTATACCCTGTATAGAGGATCACAGCTGAGACAGAGAAAACAGCCCAGAGCTTCTAGAGCCCAGTGGTAAGGCTATTATCAGACTCATGGTCTCTGGAGTTTTGGGCGACTGCCTGGCTTCTTTGTTGCCTCTGGCTGTTGTGATTGCCGCCTCCAGCTGTTGTGCTTGCTGTTGCCAACCTTTATATCTGCCACCTCCAGCTGTTATCTGCCGCTCCCAGCTGTTGTGCCACCTCCCACAGCCAGGCAGCTTTGTTCTTCATGGTGGCCAGAGCCAGAAGCGGATAAACAATCAGCTCTGCTCCACCCCCAAGCTGGCCAAAGCTCTGGAATAGTTTGTTGCTGCCCCACCCAAAACATGCGAACTCTTCCCCCTAGAGGGTGCTAGTCCCCCAAAGCAGTCCCAGCCAAATACTAGGGGCAGAATTCTGATGCCCAGACTCTGAGTGGTGAAAAAGAGAAGCAGGAACATCTACCTTCTTTCTCCTCTGAGAACTGAACTAATGATTCTTTCCCTAAAACAAAGGCCAGTCATCACCTACAGCGATGTCCAGCATGTTCCCTCAGCAAGTACAGCACCCACCTACTGCTTCATGCCTGGAAGGTCTTCCTGGAGCTGTCTGTCTTTACCTGAGAGCTCATTTATCTGACCTGAGAGTCATTTATTGCCCAGAATAATGAATGGATTTATCAGAGCCTTTCTTGAGTACAGGACTGCTCTTCAGTAAGGACACTGTTCTTGTGACTTTCATGACTGCAATTGATCCATGGCTCCCCACAGCCTTCAGGATAAACTGGAAGGCTCTCAGCATAGCACTCAAGGTCCTCCGTGATTTGGTCTCTGCCCACTTCCTGCCTTTACTCTCGACAATCACACGTGCCCTAGACTCCAGCTCTGCAAATGGCCCCACTACCTGGTCCTTTCTACCTCTGGACCAACTTTTGGGTGCCCTGTGCCCTGCCTATCCATGATGTCCTCCTTATCTTTCAAAATTCAACTCAAGCATTAGTTACGCCCTTTGACGCCTTCCCTGAGTCTCAGAAAGTAGTTCGTCTTCTCCGTTCCCTCCTCCCACCACCAACATGGGTTTCCTATGCGTGGTCTTATACATGTTCCTGTGTTGAAACATTACAGTGCTTTGCAATGGTTTGTTTACCATTTGTGTGCTCTTAATTTAAGGCCGCAGACTCTGCCTTTCACCCATTTCTGCAGTACCTAGTACCTTTGTTAAGCAAGACAGAATAAAGGAATGACTGAAAGCCTGGTCTGGGCAGGCCCAGGCTCCCGTAAGGGCTGCAAGCCTTGGTCTGCCGCATGGGAGACACCTGACTTGTGGAGGCCTTCAGGAGGAGCCAAGGCAGAATGTGAGGGACCTGAGTTTACACAGGCTTCACGAATGCTGCAGATGCTTACAAATCCTTTGTTCAGAAGGTGGGAGAAAGAAAGCCCTAAGACATCAGTCCCAGCTCTCTTCCATTTGCAGGAGGATGGGGACAGACTGAGCCTTGCAAATTGCTACAGAGCATTGGAGTTGATTATGCTAAATTAGGTGACTAGAAAGGGTGCTTCAAGCCCCTCCCGGGGGCAGCAGGGGGAGGGGCAGGGAAACGCTTGCACCTTCTCCCAAAACTTTCAGGTTGGAGGAGCTAGGAGGGCTCCCCAAGGAAAAAGCTTTGTCTGTTTTCTCTGTGGCAAAAGCGGAAAGGAGCTTTGGGGTATGAATACTAAATGCATTCATTTCCAAATGTGAACGAATCCTCTTTCTTCTCTTACCTGCTGCTCCTCTTTGGTTCCCTAAATAGCTAACGGTGCCATCATCCTCCCAGTTACCCGGGCTCAGAGCCTTGGGATCATCTCCAACTCCCCCCTTTCCTTAGCCGCACTGTCGTCTAATGCCGTGAGCTGTGGGTTTATCACTTGCGCCTCCCACCTTCGCTTCATTGTCTTACCTCAGGCCCTTGATGCCTCGTGGCAGAATCACTGCATCAGCCTCCTACTCATCTCCTGTCTCTCCCTCCTCAAATCCATCCTACATTGCTACTGGATTATTCTTCCTTAAATACACCTCTGATTACGAATCAATGAACATTTACTCAGTACTTTACAAAGCTTTCACATTTTGTTCTCATGGCGTTCCTATGAAATATTATGATCATAATCCTTGTTTTATGAATGAAGAAAGCGAGGCTCAGGGAGATGATGTGGCTCAGGAAACTGCGGGACTGGGCTCATGCTCAGGTCATCTGTCTCCCAAACCCATCCCCTTTTCATTACACTGTAACTGTCTCAGTGCCCTCCCCAGCTCAAAGAAGTTTAATGTCTCCTCGTTATCTACCAAAAAGAGGCCAAACTCAGGCTGGCATGTAGAGACTTCCATGATCTGCTTCTAAACCTCCTCCCCAGCCTTATTTCCCTCCAGCCCTCCCCAGGGGCACACTTGCAAGCAGACCAGCGGCAGCACACACCCACGCTTTCCTGACTTCATGTGGCCATATGTGCCCCTCTCTCTTCCTGCCCCCCTTCCTTCTTTTCTCTGCATAAATAACCCTTCTTCCGTGAAGCCCTCTCTGATTCCCGAGCCTTCCGTAATACCTCCCTTTTCTGATTTTCCATATAAGCATATCTATATCCGTCTATACCTGTTATGACACGTCTCATGGTATATGGCACGTCATTTGTCTTCTACTACAAATAAGCTTACTGAAGGAAGGATACAGGCTTAATAGTAAATCTTGGTTACCCTAAAGATCGGCACAATGTATGACACATAGTAAATGCTCAAGAAGTATTTTATGGTTGAATTAGTGAATAGAAGGGGACTCCCCACCCACTCCAGCCACAGGGGCCCATCACAGGGCTGCAGCCTCACAGCAGGGCTGAGGAGACATGGAGGTTCTCGTCCTGGGCAGAATGCATGGAACTACACTCTGGTCCAGAGCCTCACACTTTGCGGCCTTCTCTTTCTCCCTTCTTGTTTGTGTCTTCTCTCTTTTTTTGTGTGTGTTTGTTTTTTGAGACAGAGTCTCCTGCTGTCACTCTGGCTAGAGTGCTGTAGCATCAGCCTAGCTCACAGCAACCTCAAACTCCTGGGCTCAAGTGATCCTCCTGCCTCAGCCTCCCAAGTAGATGGGACTACAGGCACGCACCACCATGCCCGGCTAATTTTTTTTATTTTTAGTAGAAATGGGGTCTCATTCTTGCTCAAGCTGGTCTCTAACTTCTGACCTCAAGTGATTCTCCTGCCTCAGCCTCCCAGAATGCTAAGATTAAAGGTTTGAGCCACCATGCCCGGCCTGTGTCTTCTCTTGATTTTTCTTATGATGTTTTCTTTTTTCCCTTGTACATATGAAAACCCAGATAAGTAATTATTAATACTAATAGATATGCAACAAACCAAATATTTTCATCTGTAATGATGCTGCCTACCACATGCAGTTTGAGTTGTGTTTTCATGCATTCATACAATAAATATATTTTTTCAGCATCTACTGGGTACCAGATTCTCAACAAGGCACTAGATCTGGTATCAGAAAAGGATAGGTAAAAATAAAATAAAATAATAAAATAAAATAAAACAAACAAGGCATTGGAATTATAAAGATGGATCAGACGTAGATTCTGTCCTTAAGGACCTTACCATCTGATAAGGGAGGCAATAATAAAACAGACAGGAGGTGATAAGTGCCATAGAAGAGTTAGCAATGAAGTGCAAGGGGAATTTTTGAAGGAAAAGGTAACATCTAAGCCAGGCATGGTGGTTCTTGCCTGTAATGCTAGCTTTTTGGGAGGCTGACGTAGGAGGATCGCTTGAGCTCAGGAGTTTGAGACCAGCCTGAACAACATAACAAGACTTCAGCTCTTAAAAAAATTTTTTTAATTAGCCAGCATGGTGGCAGGTGCCCATAGTCCCAGCTACTCAAGAGGCCGAGGTGGGAGGAGCCCAGGAGTCCAAGATCAATCTGGGAGATATAGAGAGACTCAACCTCAAAAAAAAAAAAAAAAAAAAAAGACTTCTAGCTCAAAGGATAAGGGTTGGGAAAATAACATGTATTGACTGAGCACCTATTATGTGCTAGGCACTGGACTAGGTTGTTTTTATATTAACCCACATAACTCCACAAACAACCTCATAAGAATGTGGTTTTCCTCATTTAGGTCAGGAAGCTTTTTTAGTAACTAACAAAGGAATTGAGCTTCTTCCTCCTTCCCCAACTGCCTCACTCAGGGAAGACTCAGTGGAGAAAGGTGGCATTGGGACTGGCCTCAAAGATAGGCAAGATTTGGACACTTAGAGATTGAGTTTTGGGAGTCAAGAAGAAGGCCCTTCCAATGAAGGCAGCAGTATGAGCAAAAAAGGTATAAAGTATGAGCATTGAGGCCAGCCAGGGCCAGCCAGGGAACAAGGAGCCATTCATATTGGCTAAAGTGTCGGGAGCTTCACAGGACAAACTGGGGAGACAGAGGTGTGCTCTGACCCCTCAGCACCCTCCTGCTTTGTGGCCAGCTTCACGTGTTTAAGGTCGGGCAGCTGGAATAGGGGCACTAGCCACAGCATGGGCTCCTGCAGGGCTCAGGCACAGAACCCTGGCATCCTCCCCTTGGTGCCCCAGACTGCAGGACATCCTTTCACAGAGCCACTGGGTGATTTTTCTTGTTTGACTGTGGAATACTTCCTCTTCCGAATGTTTGGTTCAGGGAAATGGAAGGAGAGAGGGAGAAGAACTGTCATTTACTGCATGTCTACTGTAGACTGGCGCTTGACATTTCATCTTTGCAACAACTCTTTCAAACGAGTCTTCTTATCTTCGTAATTACTGCCGAGGAAATTGAGGCTCAGAGAGCCCCGGTGACAGAATGCGTAAGTAGCAGAGCTGGGATTTATACCTGATCCTGGCTGGACTCCAAAGTCCTTGCCACTATAACTTCAAGTTAACACGATAGTGAATTTGCCTTCACTGAGCAAATTCAACACCCAACCCGGGCAGACGACACCTCGAGCCTACTGGAGGTGAGCAGGAGACAGACTGATGTGAAAAAGTCACCAACAATGATACCCAGGATGCTGGAGGTGATGCTCTTCCTTTGTGCTTGCTTTATCCCACTGTGTCTTCTCCCGGTTTTACCTGCCATGACCTTATTTTCCCCGGTTCCTTCTCTTGGACTCTCCTCCCGACTGTCTTCTTATCTCGTCTGCCATCTGCGCTGCGCCACTTGCCCCTCTCATGTTTCATTCTGGCTGTCACTAATGTGCCCCTTTCCTCCGTTCTCCTTTTCATCTTCCTCTTGGCTTTTTTATTTGCTTGCACATCTCTCTGATTGTCGCTCTTCCTCCTCATAGTTTCTCCAGCCTTCTGTATCTCATCCTGGAGATCTGATTTTGAAAATGATGATCCGGAGGAACAGTTCGCTATCTGTCTAATCACAACTCTCACCTTCAAATTCTTTGTCACACTCTATCCTGCTATTTTCCCTCTAGGTCCCAAGGCCTAGGTGTCCACATTAGCAGAGGTATGCCAAGCCTAAAGCCTTCTAGTCTCCCTACTTCCTCCCTCTAGAAAAGAGGGTCTTGACTTAAGGATTTGGAAATGGGATCAGAAAGAGGGGCAGTTTCCAGGAAGACAGGAGGAATAGCCACTATAGCTATTAAGTAATCAAATTATTTTAGGTGTGAAGGTATTCCTGAACCAATCACTGTTGGGTATAAATAAATAAATAGGTGGATAGAAATAGGAAATTATGGTACCAGCTTGCACTCTGTCCGTCACACTCAAGTGCTGTGTTGGGACAGCCCTGTTCACAGACAGAGGGGTTCTGAGCACTGTCAGTCTCAGGATCTGAGACTCGGCTGGTCTCCAAACCCACACTCATCTTCAGCAGCTGAGCTGGGTACATGTCCATGCGTGGTGTTCTGGAGATGGAGAGAATCAGGCTCAAGGGTGTGCAAGACCCTGCCTGGAACTAAGAGGCAGCACTGCTTGGTGGAAAGTGCGCTCCCTGGACTGGGAAGCAGGAGACTTAGGTGCCGCTGACTAGTTGTGACCTTGGCAGTCTCTCAGCTGTTCAGGCCTTTATTTTCTCCACTGTGGAACAGGGACTTGTATTAGCTCCACACTTCTCAAACAAGGGCATGCACTACTGTGCCAGGAGGCACTCAAAGCCACAAGACTAAATTCAGTGTATTTTCTGAAGATAAAAATTTTGCTCAAAGATTTTGAGGGCAAATATTATTTGAATACTATACCAACAATGATGATGAAGTAGAATGAAAAACTCACATAGCTTTTGATGAAAACAGATTTCAAGGATATCCAATGTGTGGCAGCTTAAGGCTAATCCCCATAGCTTCTGGGGCACACATTCTCTCTCCTCTGCCTTTTCAGGACACAGTTCTGGGTCCGTTTGCAAAGTGCTGCGTTAACAGATGATCAAGGTCACTTCTTGCTTTAAAACTCCAAGTCCAGCCCGAGCGCCTGCACTGGGATCTGGTCCCATTCCTCCCACCAGCCTTGGTGGGGACAGGAAGCAGCCGCTCAGCCTCCCCTCACCAACCATATTATCTTTCATGGACACCAATTCCAACTCGAATAGCAACCTCCAAGGCCCCCAGAAGGAGATCAGCTGCATTGGGATGGAAAAGAAGCACTTCTGCGCTTCCAAGTGTTCTCAATGAGAGACCAGGGAAGAGAAGAGGAAGGAGAGGGTATGAGAGGAGGGGCAGGAAGAAAAGCACTGCAGGATTATGTAAGCCCTCAAGGTTGGGAGAAGAAAGGAGCTGGGTTTGCCATTCTTTTCAAACTTGATGTCTTTATTCATTAAGGTTCTTTTCAAACTTGATGCCCTTATTCATTAATCTCCCTCCTGTCTTGCCCCAAGGAAAATAAACAAATGAAATGGAGCCAGATGCACACAAATCTTGAGGTAGGGAAAAAAAATGGGCAGCGTGTGTGTGTGTGTGTGTGTGTGTGTGTGTGTGTGTGTGTGTGTCCTGGGGCTGACTTTCCAGCTGAATCACTGTTGCCTCTGTCTCTTGCTCTCTGGTCTCCTTCCCCTTCCCCTCCCGTCCTCTAGCCCCAGCCTGACACCGAGGCCCTGGCCCAGGGATGAATAGGCTTTTCTTCCCTTATGTCAACGTTTGGAAAGTTCTCATAGTCTGATCAAAAGAAAGGATAAAAGCCTTCAAAGCATTTCCTGGGAGCCTGTAACCTCCGTATGGCCCTTCTGACCCCCCGTGTGCTTTCCAGTCTAGAGAGCGAGGGACAAAGAGATGGGGCCAAGTCAGACGTTCTCTGTTCAGTCACAACCCTGCCTGTCAGTGTGGGCTGACCAGGACCATTGCCTCTTCCTCCACCCCAATCCCCAGGCAGTGCCTTCTGTCCCCTGTAAGCAGGCAATAGTGTCCCTGCAGAGATCTCCCCAGAGGCTGGCATCTCTGGGACCCCCTCTTTCCCTGGCTGGAGAGAGAGGATGACTTCCCGGCTCGGGCAGCAGATAGGTGCTGCCTCTCTGATGCACCTGCCCTCCCCACCCCTCCATGCTGCCCATCACACTGCCTCCCTGAGTCATCACCCTGCCACGGAGGCTGCTCCTAGCTGTCATCTGGGCCAGCAGGGCTGCACATCCTGGGCTCGGCAGGGGAGCTGGTGCTTTGTGGGGAGCTTGGCACTATGCAGAGTTCAACCGAGGACAGAGAGTGTCCCACGGCTCCTCAGCCCCAGCTCCAGCACTCTGGAGAGGCTCTGAGCATGGCCACATCTGGGTCCTCAGCTCAGAAGAACTCATGCTTAGAGATGTGAACCCATCCCTCCTCATCTTGACTGAAGAGCAGAAAAATCAGCATCAGTGCTAAGATTCAGCTGGAAGCAATGCCACATGTGGGAGTAACTCCTATTGTTGTTATCCTGTTGTTAACAGTAAGACATGAGATACTGAGAAGGTTCCCAAGGACACTGGGGAAAAATCTCAAGAGGGTCTGGGCTGGGTTGGGGGAAACAGCGTGATGAACAACGTGTGTGTTCAAGAACCCTTCTTCATGTGTCAGCTCTGCCCCAGATCTCCAGCCAGGCACCGCCTGGCTTAGGCCCCCCAAGAATCTCCATCGGGGAAATCTATGTCCAACTTATCTCCAGAGATACTGATTGAGGGGATCACCCTAGTTTAGCTATGAGAAGTATTCTTCCAGACACAGCCCCTCAGGAGAGTTCGCCCCCACTCCAGTCTCTGCTGAGTTTCCAGCAAAGGGGGTTGGCAAGACTGCAGATGGGTCCTGGAGGCCAAAGGGGACTCGCAAATGTCAAGCTTCACCAGGTATTTGCAGCTCTCTGCCGGGCGCTGAAGATTTACCTCCCCACCACCAGGGGGCAGGGCTCTCCAATGCCTCGCGGCCGCCCTTGCCCAGCAACTTGCCCCGTCTCAGGGACTCACCGCCCCATCCCCACCCCTGTCCACTCCGTTGAATGTTAGATTGAACCATACAAAATTGCCGATTTTAAAAAAATGGGTCCCTTATCGGCAATGTCAAATATTGCCATCTAATAATACGTAATAACAATAAAAATAATAGTAACGACCACCTTCCAAATGTGAGACACTTGGACAAATTCAGAACAATTCCGTTTGCTCCACACAGCCTCGCTGGGGGCAGTTAAAGCCACAGGAAACTCTCTCCAAGGTCACAGCCGACCTTCCAATCACTAAATCCAAGGGCGTGTTCTTGGTCCCCCACGCCGGCAGGCTCTGCCGCACTTCAGAGTGGCGACCAGCCTGTCTGTTCCACACTCTCTCAGCCTTGTACTGGCTGCGGTGGGGATCCCTGGTCTGCAAAAAGGGCCCAATAACACAAAAGTGCTGCGAGGACTAAGTGGGATCGTGTATGTCAGAACGCTGCATGAGTTGTGAAGCGCTAAGTAGGTGGACAGTCTCATTGCCACTTTCTGACATCACGTTCTCCAGTTCTCTCTAATTCTCCGTTTACTTTAGACCCGTGTGTCTTGCTGTGGTGTCTCCTCTGCCCCTTAAATCTTGGTGATTCTCAGGAATCCACCTTGGCCTTCATCCCTAACCAATGTGCTCAGACTAGTGTCCTCTCTTCTCAAAAGGGAGTCTGTTTTGTGTTTCCCTTCTTGTTCACAGAATTACACTCCATTTGGGTGCCCAAGCTAGAAACCTTAGAGTCACCCCTGCTTTTTCTCTTGCCCTCATTCAGCTGGTCACCTGGTCCATCAGTTCTGCCTTTGCAGGTTCTCTCCATGTCCTCTGAGGCTGCCCCAGCTCAGCCTCGCATTCTCCTTCACTTTAAATGTCGCAGTGATCTCCTTGTCTTCCTGTCCCCAGGCTCACCTTCCTGTCCCCCACCCCCTCAGCGGGCACTGCACCTTTTTGCAGCCCTCACCCCATCATCCCACCTGCTCAGCTTCACGTTCTTCAACGACCTCCCAGGGCTTTGGTGATGAAACCCAAACTTCTGGGCAGAGCATTCAAAATCCTTCACTGTCTGACTCCACCTTACTTTTCACAGCCTCCGCTTTGACATTCCCCCGTGTGGCCTACGCTCCACTCCTTGTCTCCAGGCCTTTGCTCAGGCATATGGCTCTACCCAGGACGCTCCCCCATCCAGCTCCCCACCAGGCCTGCTGTCTTCCCTTCAAATCCTCTTCATCCTCCAAGGCCCTGTCCCAACGTCCTCTCCACCTTCACCAGGCTCCCAGGTAGAAAAAATACTTTCCCACTATGTTCCTGGGACATTTTGCCACACCGTCCTTTGACTGTGGGCTGTTCAAAGGCAGAGACCGTATCTCAGCCATCGTTTTGAGCCAGCACCTTTGAATTTAACCTAGCTGATGAGCAGAGAGGAAGGAAGGACTAGACTTGAAGTCTCTGGGAGATTCTGGGCTAGGGATGTCACCCCTACAGCATGTAAGCCCTCACTCACATGCACCCCACCACTTAGCAGGTAGCACTAAGTCGTCACAGGACTTTTGTTTTGACTGAGCCTCAGAATCTTTGCCAATGTGGCAACACAGGGAGCCATTTTCAATCAAATGGAGTTAGCCTAACAAAGGAAACCTAATTTGTTATCCTGGCATGTCTGGGTCACAGCCAAACGTCCCTATCTAGTCTTCTTTCCCACTGTGTGCCATCCTAGTCTGTGTCATTTACTAGCTATGGGAACTTCAGTGAATCTCTTCATCTCTCTAGGGCTCAGTTTTCTCATCTACGGAAGCAATAAAACCTTCCATTGTGTAGTCAGGATTATATGAGATAAAGTATGTGAAATCTGTAATGCCTTTATGCAAATAAAGATATTATTAAATTATCCTACTTTGCCCATAAAGGAAAAATATCTACTGAATTAGAGACACTAAGAGTGAGAGAGGCAAAGTCACTTGCTGGCATTTACTTAATGCCGGAGCCTGTGTCTCCAAGTCCTGTGGGCTTTTCTCTCCCTCCTGCCTCTGCACACCCTGGTGGGCTCCGTGCTGCTCACGCTAATCCACTCCCTACGTCTCCCTCTAGGCTAATGCTGATCAACACAGTAGGATGTACTATAGCCCTAGAATTGGAGGAACTTTCAACCAACTAGTCTTCATCCCTCCTCCCTATAATTCCTCCCAAACCCTGTCAACCTGCCAGGATGTGTGTTCAGGATGCTCAACAGAGAAAAGTTCCTGGAGTACTGACCTTCAGCCCCTCACTGTCCCACTTGCCCCTGGCCTCAGGGGCTCTGGGCAGCTGACAGCCTTCTCAAGGCCCAGGATGGCCAGGCCCCAGGAGATAAGGTTCTTGGGGTGGAGGCCAGTGAGCCACTGAGCTGTCACCTGATCTGCCACCAGAGCCTGGGGAACTAGAGAGGGGATGATGGGACCGGTTCTTGGGGTCCCAGGCCAGACAGCCTTCCCCACTTGAGAGAAGACAGGGAGGAGGACCAGATCCCATCTGAAGGCCTTCTCTACACACTTTATGTCTTTGAACTTAGAAGCTACGTTGGCTACTGGTGAGGGAGGGCTTGGACCTAGTTGGTGGAGGCTCTGAGAAATAGTGTGGGGGAAGGGGGAGGCAGAAGAGTCACCCCCAGTGTGGAAGCTCCCCAGGAGCAGTGCCCATAAGGGTCATTTTACAAACCCCACTCCCTCCAGGCAGGACCATCCCATCTTCCCAAACAGGAGAATCTCTTCTAAACTGATTCTTAAGTTTTTATGTTGTTTATCTTTGTGTCCTTCTCAGTGCCTGCTATTTCTTGACTCAGAAGCACCTTACACCACTTTTTCTTCCCTCAGGCCCCATTTGCAATGTGCGCAACACAACGTGGTTCATCTTTGCCAAGTCTTTCCTGAGCTTCCCATTGGAGTTTCAACTTTTGGACATCTGGGGGCGCTAACTCAGTCTCCTCAAGCAATCTTTTCTCTTGTCCCCGGGGTCCTCACTCCAAGCTGCCCTCAGCCCCAACCCATCAACACTCCCCCTACTCTCTACAGTGAGAGGGACAGATGGGGAAACTGGGACCCACAATGGGCACACAATGCTTAGCAGGAGTGCCTCGGTGGAAGAAGTCCAGAGCCTTCTGTGGGAGGGAGATCCCTCTTTCATAAGAAAGAAGAGAGGCAGAAAATTCAGGCTTGGGCCAAAAACTGGTCCAGAGTCAGACACCTCTGAACTTAAAGCTTCTCCCTGGACTGGCCAGGTCCTCCCGGGGGAGCCCAGTGTTTCCTTGTGCCCGTGTGACCAAGGACAAGAGGAATGAGTCTTGGGAGAAAGGAAGAAAGAAAAGTAGAAAAAAGAGGATGGAGAGGAAGTGGAGGGACCACATCTCTGAAGCCCTGAGAATGACAGGTGGAACAGAGTCCTTTGTAATCAGGCTCGCTGACCTTCCCAGCATCAGTGTTCTGTATCCTCTACCCACCTCCTGCACACAGGCGCTATATTCACACTACACCTCTCTTAGTTCTTGAACAGGTCACGCCTTCTCTTAGCAACAGTTCTTTGCAAATAATGCAACACTCTTTCCCTCCCACTTCGCTTGATTAATTTCTACTCCTCCTTGAGGACTCAGCTTAGATGTCACTTTCTCTGGAAAGCCTTTCGGATGTCCCCACCCCCCGTGTGGGCTACGTGCATGGATATCTGTGTTCCCATGGTACCAGGGACTTCCTTATTGTGTGCCAGGCATCGTGCTGAGTGTTCATGCAGCACTTCATCCTGTTCTCCTTGGGAAGTGGGTAACAGGTACAGCCCTCATACTAACGATGTGGAAACTAGACTTAGAGACATCAGCTAAGTTGTCCAGGAGAACTGCTAGTAAGAGGAAGCACTGCAAGTTGAAGCCAGGAGGCCTGAGTAAACCAAAGCCTGTGCTTGTCATCTTGCTACTGTACTATGTCGTAGAATGTTCATGCCAGGAGACCCTCCGTGGGCATCCCATTCAATCCCCTCATTCTACTGAAGAGGAAGCCAAAGCCTAGAAAATGTGCGTAACTTTCCCAAGATCACACGGCTAGCCAGTAGCCCATGTTATTTAATATCAGAATCAGAGCAATAACCCTGGCCTTCTTCCTCATCCCAACTTCTCTCTTCCTACGAGATCCTTTTCTTGATCCTGGGGTCCTGAAGTGCCAGCTGGTGTGGAGCCGACCTGGGAGCATTACCCATGGAGCTCATTCCCCATCCAGCCTTGGCCATGCCTCTTGTGTGTTGGAGCTGGTTCTCCTACCCAGCAGGTCTCAGGGGTCTCCCTCAGCCCTGCAGCAGCTGGGCCAGTAAGAAGAGTTAGAATAAACAGCAAATGGTGAGGTCCACACAAAGGGACAGATTCAATGATGCCCTCATTTGAGGCTGTGAAAATGGTCAAGAAAGTTCCTTTGAGACCATAGGAAATCTCACAGCTCATGGGGCACTGAGAGTCATTGGAACGATCTCCCAGGCCACCCAGGCCTTGTTCAATAAGTCACTAAAGGGGCGGGGGGCTCTTCTTATTGTCAGGGAGAGTGAGCCCTCCACCTCTTCCTGGCTCCCCTCTGCCTAGTACTGCCTTATGCCTGGGAAATTCTTCCAGTTAAATCAAAATTTACTTGCTGCCATGCTACCTAAGCAATTTCTTCTTCTTTGTACCCTTAATGGAGATGGAGACCCACAGGTACTCTGTTCCTGTAATTCATATACAGGGGATTAAGCCACCTTCCCCGACAGGTGTCCTCTCATCTTCCTTCTCAGGACTCCTGTTCCAGGCAACCTCTGACCCTCATACAGACACATCTAAGGGGAGTCCCCATCACCCCAGGAGGCAAGCTCTCTACCCCTCCCCCACCCTCCACTTATTCTTTCTCCACGTTCCTCACTGAGGGGAAGGAGCGGGTAGGGATGGCACAAGACACTAGATGCAGAACTGGATCCAAAGGTGGGTGTCTCACTCGCCCCTGTCTCTTACAGTATCTAGCAGCCGCAGTACAGCAGGAGGTTGAAGTTACACTTTGGGCAGACCTCTTTCTCCAACAGGGGACATTTGGAGGCAGAAGAATCACACTGGGGTCCAAGGACTGGGGGAAGTTTCTTCCGGCATGAGGCAGCCTTGGGAGAACCCTGTAGCCAGAGGAGGAACGTTCTAGATAAGGGGTGGGGAGAAGGAGTAGAAGGGCCCAGAGGTTCTTCTGTGCAATCCTGATGTAAGGGAAACATCTTGGAGATCAGCACTCAATAATATTTGCTGTTGAGCAACACAGTATCAGCTTAGCTCTCCATCTAATGGAGTCTCTGCTGCTGTGACCCCTTCCACCTCCCAGGTCCTTCAAGTGCCTGGGATTCCAGAGGCCCCCACCTATTCCCTTCCTAGGGCATCTGCTCCAGGCTGCCAGAAGATGCTACAGACCAGAAAGGTAGGAGAGGCATAGACACCCCCTACAGATCCTGTACAGACACAGGATATTAGCTGGGAAGGCCAGAGCAAGGCATCACAAAGGACAAAGAGACCTCCAACTCTACGTCCTAGCTGAGAAGGCTGAGGGGTTACTCTCTCCAGGGATCCAGAGTCAGATGCAGGAGTGGGGTCGGTGGGAGGGTAGGAAATGAAAAGAGGTAGACTCCCCCTGCCTACAGGAAGTGAAAGGGTCAAGGGACCTTGAGAGGTTCTTTCTAGAGCCAGAAGCCTACTTAAGGTCTCTGTGCCTGCTGTGCTTCTCCCCACCGTGCCCCCGCTCCTTTCCAAGGAAGACAGGTAAAGCTAGCTCTGTTAAAATTGCACATGGGGTGAGTTGGGGTCATCTCAGGGACACCGAGAGACAGACAGTGGAAAAGAACAAAAACCTAAACGGAAGAGGCCTCCATTCTAGTCCCAGCCTTGCCATCAACTCCCCGGGCACAGCACCTCCCCTCTCAGAGCTTTGCTGGGAAAATGGTAAGTGTCCTACCCACCTCGCAGGGCGGGGAGGGGCTGGGATATACCTATATGCCTGGTCACATCGGACCTGTGCTCGGCCAGGTGGGGGGTTAGTTATTCACATACAGCTCCATCCAGCTCTGGGGCGAAGGTCCTGGCCCCTCTAACTCCCTCGTGGTTGGAGCGGGGGTGGCAGAGCCGCGCTCAGAGTCCAGCAGAGGCTGTGCCGTGGTTAACGTGGTTAACGTATAAGCAGGTGTGGTCTGAGGCAGCGGGACATTCTCCGCCCCAGGGCCACATTCTTGAGGTCACAACAAGTGCAAACTTGTTATAACCTGTGTCGGAGCAGCAGAGGGCAGCCAGGGCATGGGGGGAGGCGGTGCTGAGCCGCCTGTGGCTGCCAGAGGGGGTGCGAACAGGAAAGGAGCAGGGTGGGCGGAGGGCAGGTGTGCAGGCGCATACGCCAGGGGACCATGGCGTGGGCGTGCGGGTCTGCGTGCCTGGGTCGGCATGCTGTGTCTGAGCACATCCGCTTGGACGTGTGTAGGGAGCCGCGTGTGGAGCTGCATAGATGAGCGTGTGCCTGTGTGTCTCTGCATATGTGAGCCCAAGGGCGTCCCTGTGGTGGGAGGAGGGGGAGAGGCGGCCAGCCACAGGCCCAAGCCGGGCACATGGAACCGAGGAGTGGGCAGGCTGTGAGTGCCCCTTCCCCTCCTCAGGCCTCACAGAACCTGCATTCCAGCTGTGTCCACGGACTGCCCCGCCCTGGGAGCTGGGGGCCTCTCCCCTCTGTGTGCCCTCCACAGCCTGCCCAGGGAGTGGGGGGGGCCAACTCCTGCCCATCCCCCCTGGCTCTGGGCCCACCCCCTCACCCCCCCACCTTCCCCCCACCCCCCGTGCTTTCTGGGCCCTCCGGACACTGGGGCGAGGGGGGTGGGGAGGCTCTGAAAGCAGGTGACTGTTTGGGGGAACTAGGGGACAGAGCCCCCATTGTGCCCGCCCCAGAGCCGCCTCAATGGAGCTCTCTGGCACAAAGGGGCTTTGACAATGGGCAGGACATTAGCATGCAGAGCCAGCCCCTCAGCCCTCTCCCTGTCCCACAGCCCAGGGGCGGGAGCTGGGGGGCTGCAGCAGAGGGTGAGGGGTGCTGCAAGGCTGAGACTGAGAAGAGCTAGCCCACAGAGCCTCCCCTGAGGGCACTGTCCAGGAGACAGGGGAGGAGACTAGACTAGGGCCCCTAAACCTGCCACTGGCCAGATGGAAAAAGCCACAGGGACTGGCAGGGATGAAGGGGGATGGGCTGTGGGTGGCCAGGCCCCTTGGTCCCAGGCTGGGCTCTAAAAAGAAATGGGTGGGCAGTCGGGGTCCACCCACTTTTCCCCTCAGTTTTACCATCTATTCAAGGGAATTGTGTGGGTAGGAGAGGAAAAACGGAGCCATAGATGGCAAGATCTCCAACCTAAGCAGAAAGGGAATGTGCTAGGGGTTTGGGGTCTTTGGGCTTCTGCTTCCTTGGGGTGCCATCCTCTCAAAAGACCCCCACCTGCTGCGGTTCTGGAGGCTGTGGAAGCCACTACAGGGGAAGCAGGGAGTAGCGATTAGGGACAAGGGTCCCCACCCTTAGGGGCTCTTCCAGGGAGTTCAGCCTGCACTGGTGAAGGCGGAGCTGGCAGCCCAGCTCAGGGGAGTTTGGCTGGAGCCCAGCGAGCAGGACCAGCTCTTCCTCAGTGTGTGCGTCTATCCCCCCACCTGCCTCCTCCCCGTCCCGCATCTGTTGGGGAGAGGTTTCCCTTCTCCTGCCCAGGGAACCGCCTAACACCCTCAGTGCCACCAGCTGCCTCTCCCAAGGCGTCCTGTCCTGACCTGTGGCACCACGGCACAAAGGGCAGGGTCAGGGGAGGGAAAGTGCTGCCAGGCCTGGGGTGGTGGCAGAGCTGGGAGGAGGGCAATGACCTGGGAAGGAGCACTACATGAGAAGCAGTGTCACCCAATCACAGACGCCTCTGCCCTGGCCAGCGAGCCCCAAGAGAGAGGGTGGGGGCATTCTGCAGAACTGCTCCCCACGAGGCAAGACAGATACATTTTCTGGACTTAAGAATGTCTTCCCAGCTTTCTTTCTCCTCTTTTCAGTTGCTGTTGGTGTCAGGAAGTCCTCTCATAAGACCTGAAGGTCTGCCCTCAAGGCTTCCTGCCACCCTGCGAAGGGCCTGGAGGCCTCACTGAGATTGCTTCCAGAAAGGTAGGATCTGCTTCCTTCCCCGTCTCAGGCCCTTGCTCCCCACTTAAAGAGTCTGATGGGGAGGACACAGAGAAGGTTGGGAGTTAGAATTCCTGGGTTCACAGCCCAACAACCCTGCTAACTTTCACTGGGAACTTGCACAAGTCACTTTCCCTCTCTGGGCCATGCCCCCACCAGTAAGGTGGGGTGGATCACCTCTGCAGCTCCCTGCCTCTGGGCAGATGGGCTGTGGACGCAGGGACCAGGCTCTGGAATTTAAAAAGAGCTTGCAACATTGAACAGTATGCTAAGCCTTTTTCTAGTATTATGTCACTTCATTCTCAACAACTCTAAAAAGTAGGTGCTTTTTTAAAATCCCACTTTATAGATGAGAAAACTGAAGTATAGTGATGTTAATAGTTTGCCAAAGGCCACACAGCTAGTGAGCGGGAGAACTGAGGCAGAACTTACATGATTAACCACTGCCCCATACTGCCTCCCTAGCAAAAATATTCTAAAGGCCATGGGCAGCAGCAGGAAATCAGCCAGGATATCAGATTGGCCCAGGTTTTTTGACATTGTCTTCAGAGGTTCCTGCAGACCAGCAATTCTCAAAGTGTGGTCCAGCCACCACTGGGGGTTCCTGAGACCCTTTCAGAGACTCTTTGAGGCCAAATCTATCTTCATGATAATGTTTATAAAACATTAGTTGCCCCTTTTTCACTTTCATTATTCCACAGTGCTCAGCAGAGTTTTCCAGAAGCCACATGACGGTTGATATTGCAACATATTGAATGCAGAAGCAGACGAGAAAGCAACTATCTTTTATTAAAGCCAGACATTAAAAAGATTTGTGAAAATGTAAGACAATGGCACTCTTCTTCTTAAACTTTTTGTTTGTTTACTTCGGGAAATATGTGGCTATTTTCATTAAAATATATAATTTATGTTAACATGCAATAGGTTTATTATTGTTATTTTAAATGAATTAATTATTATTATTATTTTTTTTTTTTTTGAGACAGAGTCTCACTCTGTTGCCCGGGCTAGAGTGCTGTGACATCAGCCTAGCTCACAGCAACCTCAAAGTCCTGGTCTCAAGTGATCCTCCTGCCTCAGCCTCGCGAGTAGCTGGGACTACAGGCATGCGCCACCATGCCCGGCTAATTTTTTTCTATATATTTTTAGTTGTCCAATTAATTTCTTTCTATTTTTAGTAGAGACGGGGTCTCGCTCTTCTTGCTCACGTTGGTTTTGAACTCCTGACCTTGAGCAATCCTCCCGCCTTGGCCTCCCAGAGTGCTAGGATTACAGGCGTGAGCCACGGCGCCCAGCCTAAATGAATTAATAGTTATTTTAAGCTTCCCCAGTGTTTGTGTCTAACAAAGTAAGTACTGAAAGATAGAACCCTCATAAACAAAAGCTCTTGGTCTTGGGAGTCTTCAGTGATTTTTAAGAGGGTGAAGGAGTCCTGAGATCAAAAAGTTTAAGAACCACTTTTCTAGACTCCAGCAAATTCACCTCTCTTGCCAATTGCCCGTATCTTTTTTATCACAGGGTGAACTGGGAGGTTTAGGCACGAGGAGAAGGTGTGCATCTGACTCCAGGAGCTGGGGCTGGGTCAGGGGTGGAGCAGAGGGGGCCAGTCCGGGAAGAATGGAGCACTAAGAGGTCAGACCTACACCCCCCATGGGAGATGTCCCCACAGGTCTCCCACTTCACAAGCCCCTGATCAGATATGCTCAAGACAATGGAGCTGTCCCAGACTAGACTCTGACCTCTAGCCCTTTTCCCACTGCAGATGCCTGCCGACAAGCCCCGCGTCAGGCTGGAGTCAGCCCGCCCTGGCCAGCAGAGAAGGACTCTGTGGGGCAGGAGACCCACATGGTTTCTTGTGTAGGGGCTAACAATGCTTAGAGGACTGTAAACTGGGGGTTCTGGGGTCTACTACTTATCCCCACAGGAGGGGGAAGTTGGTGGAAAAGGGGTTTCTCTTGAGGTTCCCTAGAGAGTTGGATAATAGGATCTAATAGACACCCTGCTCTGGGATACTCACATAAATCCCTAAAGTGAGGATCCTTCCCCCAGAATGAGCAATCGGAAAAGTTTCCCACCTAGAGAGAAACTGGACAGTAGCCACTGTGTCCTAGGAGCCAGGACCTTTGCTGAGTCCCAGGGGGTCCAGGGAGAGAAGAGATGCCTTTGCCAATCTGACAGGGGCACAGGCCCTACCCTAGAGGAGCCCCCAGGCTAATGGGGGAGACAGGATGCTCCCTCCGACATCACCGTGCACGGGGCATCCTGGGCAAAGTCACAGATGCAGGGGTAGGCAAGATGGCAGAGCAGGGAGTGAAAGAGGAGGACAGAGATTTGCAGGAGGGGCGAGAGGAGGGGTGTGGCTCAGAGATTACTGCTGGATATGCTCCCTAGGAACAGGGTCTGAAGAGCACAGTCCCAAAGGATGGGGATGCTGGAAGGAATGGGGAAGGCAAGAAGTCTCTTGAAGACCATGATTGGGAAATTTTTATCTAATGCCAGTAGGGGTGTCTGGGTAGGAAAGGGGCAGATTAAACGGATGCTTCATGACAATTCCAGTGATAACTCCTTGGTGGAGTAAAGGGAAGGAGTTGAGGCGAGAGAGCGGCTGGAGTCGGGGAGGTGGTTAAGGAGGCTGCCGTGGGCATCAGCTGATGGGATGGATGGCGGATCAGGGGACAGAAGGAGAGGAGGGCACATAAACCTGAGAGAAGTTGTGAGGCACACCTGGGCCAGGAGCAGGCCAGCCAGGATGAGGAGGAGAAGAGAGACCAGCAGGGCCGAGGCAGGCAGGGTGAGATGGGCCAGTGCAGAGAGGCCAGTGTCTGGCTGCAAGAGAAGTTGCTGAGAACGGGGAAAAGAGACTGTTTGGGGGAAGCTCAACAGCTCAGTTCACATTTATCAAGTCTTTATTGAGGACAGGACATCTGCTTAGCAAAAACTCATGGAAAGCAGGGGCTGTGGGTGTGGAGACCCAGCCTCGGGAGCTGGCCAGCCTGCTGCAGCCTCCTCCAAAACTACGTGATCATTCTTCCACCTTCCCAAACTGCAGAAGGGTGGAAGGATAGAGACCTAGAACAGAATCTCAGAAAAACCACAGCGAAGGGCTGGGGAAGATGACAGAGCAGAGGGTCAGATAGGCAAGAGAACCATAACAGCAAACACCTTCACCTTCCACATGCTAAGCACAATTCCAAGCCCTTTGCAAGTATTCACTTTCAATCCTCACAACTATTGCTAGCCCCATCGTAAGGATGAGAATTGTTTAGCTACTTGGAACCGGGATTTAAACCCAGGGAGTCTGACTCCAAGGCTGCGCTCTTACCCACTGCGCCTACTGTCTCCCGGGGCAGAAGGGTTCTGTGGGACAGCAAGGGAGACTTGTGCCAGCCACCCTGGAGAGGCCACTGGACAGCTTTAATGATGGGCTTTTTGTTTGGGTGGTTGGAGTTTTTTGGGTCCAGCAGGTGATCTCCCTTGTCTTCCCAATCTCCGTTTAAAATGTCTTTGCTTTTATTGGATGTACTTCTTGAAAACTAACCTAAGTCCTCCCTGATGCAGCCTCAACCCTTCCCCCGGGTCTCCTGCCATTGAAAGAGTGGCAGGACAGCCCTGTGCATCCCTGCTGTGCCACCTCTTTCTGGAGGCCCGAAGTGCTCATTCAGTCGTCTCGAACTCTGCTTCTCCAACCTTTCCCCAGGCCACAGAGCTCAGTGCTTACTTCACCCTCGCATTCCAGAGGCGGCCCTCCCTTCCCCCACCACCTCAAATCCAGGCTCCCAGCTGGCAGACACCCACGGGAGGGCTTTTCCCACAATCCTTTTCTCTTTGCCCTTTCAAGGTTTGATGGGGGGAGGGGATGAAGAGAGGCCACCCAGGATGCACTTTCTCCATAAAGCATGGTGGCAACATGTAGATCAAACTCAGACAAGGCGGAAAAGCATTGAACTCAGCCAGTGGCAGAGACCGAGGTGATGTGGTCGACTCAGAAAGCTCTCATTCCCAAGAGCTGCCCCAGCCAACCACCCTCCATTGGGTGCTAAAACACTTAGATTCCGAATCTCCCTTTTCTCTCCAGTCTTTCTGCAGTTTCCTCTCAATGGTGTGCCTTGGATTATCTCTTCTCTCTGCCCCTTCCAGGGCCCCACTGCTACCCTGGACAGCTTGGCCCCAGCCTGGACAGTAGCACTGACCAGTCAGGCAAGAGAAGAATCTAGGCCGAGGAGGGGAGGGAGAGTGGAGGTTTTTTCTTCCGTCCTAAATAATCTTTGGCAGGAAAGTTTAAGGACTCCATTGCCCATCTCTTTCCCTCCCCACCAATGCCAGGAGGCTTGGCCTAGCTTCCCATCTTGTGTGCAGAAACCAAGCATTTTGCTAGGAAGCCCAGGAGTCTCCTATAAGGAAATGGGTCTTCCTGCTTGGCCCATCCCTACAGCCCTAAACTCCTTCTTCCACCAATCACAGGATGATGACTCCAGAGGACTTCATCTGAGCCCACCCAGATCCGAGTGTCCCAGCCTCTCTGGTCCCTAGGGTGGACAAGGGAAGAATGGTCCCTGGGTTTTTTGCCAGACAGTTCCCTTGTAGCTCAAACCAACAAAGCTGGAGCTGTAAATGAGCTCAGGCACAGTGGTGCAGGTGGGGGCCACAGGGCTTGGTTCAGTGGGGCACACAGAGGAGGTGGGGGATGCCAGTGGGTGGATAACTAATCCCCCACACAAATATAGGCACCCACAGACTGGAGGTGCGTCAGATGCTGGGGAGACAGACTTTTTCCCTGAGGGTAGGGGGCAGCAGTGGGATTCTGCATTAAAGCCACAGAAGGAATGGGACCATAACCCTGACCCCTCCACCGCCACTCCCACCCTCCCACCCTCAGTCAGTGGAGTCATTGCCATTTGATATCCACTGAGACAACTTGGCTGCTCGGGCTCTGGGTGGGGGGTGGAGGGATGGCTCAGAAAACAGCAGCTCCTTTCAGGACCCAGGTTGGCAAGGGCTTTGGGAGGCTGGACCGGCCCAGATCACCCCCAACACACCCTCCCTCCTCCCTTCCTCACCACCACCAAAGGACTGGGGGGTGGGGAAGGAGTTGGCACTGCCTGGGCTATGCCTATATTGCCTCCAAAGTCCACCCTGGACCCTCTCCCTGGCGTGACACCTTCCTTCCCGCTCCTCCCCCATTTCCTCCTCCCTGAAGAACCAGCTAAGAGCTAGGACACCTGGCTCCTTCTAGACTTGGTCCCCCACATCCAGTCTACACTCTGAGGAATTAACAAGCCCTACCACTCAGCTCAGGATGGTGCCCACCATCATGCCAGCAACATGTTCAGAAATCCTTGGAGATCAGGGAGAGGGTTTCAGGATGAAACTAAACTGAACTCTGTGGTGGCTGCTGGCCGCCCCCCACTCCCCTGGAGCTGGTTTCTTGATATGTACTCCAGGCCTTTCTCAGCAACACTAAACAAGGGGCACCTCTCATATAGGGGCCCCAAATCTCCCATGATCATCTCCCTCCCACCCAGACTGCCTAAAGCAGTCCCAATGGGGAGAAAAGAAATTCAAACACCACAGCAAGAGCAGACTGGCCAGAAACCCTTAGTCTGAATTTGTAATGATTAGCAGCATAACCGGGCTTTAAGCATTTGCATTCCTCCTCCTTTGCATTCAAATCTGTACTACCTTCCTCACTATCTCCTCTGCTCCATCTGCCTCGCCCTGCCCGGGACACTCATTTACTGAAATGAAACCTCAAGCTACTAGCAACCTACCCCCACTTCTTCCCAGTGTTGTCCTTCTACCCATCCTGCCATTCAGCTCTCCTCCCCCAAATCAGGAAATTCCAACCTTCATCTCTTTCCTAACACAGGTGCCCTTGGTTAGATCCTGGTGGAGAGAGGGATGGAATGGGAAGGGGCATCTCTGTCTAGAGGGTGAATTTATAGAACCCCATCTGCCCTTCTCATTCTAGAAGTGGCCCTGCTCCTTTCCTTCTGGGGATCTCAGTGTGAAATAGCTGGGTGCAGGTGCAGGGTAATCAGGAGGGGTGTCTTGAAGTGGCAGCTAAGTCAAAATGGAAGGAAGAGATTGGGTGGGCAGGGGTCAGGGGTCCCAAGCACACCAGGCTACTGTGTCTCCCTAATCTAGGCTGCCAAGTATCTGCTTTTCTCCCCATATGTGAACTAGTGATCAGTGTGTGTCACTATGTGATTGTCACTCTATGGGGAGGCGGGAAGGGGCTGGGCATGGGAGTAACCTGTCAATACTGGGAGGAGGGGGCATTGTCTGACGTGCCTGGGTGAGGGATGCATGGTTATATGTGGTGGTCACTGTATTAACTAGAGGAGCAGTGACGCAACTGCAGGTCTGCCCAGTGGGAGGGGGCATTAGGAAAGCCCCTTCCTTGCATTGGAAGGCTAAAGGGGACCAGCCTGGGTAGAGCTCCCTTCATGGGACGCCCTTTTCAGGAGGCTCCGTTTGGGACTGCCCAAGGCAGGGAGTTTGGGGAACAGGACGCACCGCTGAGGCCAGCCAAGGTAGGGACTTAGGGGCTGGGGGCCCCGATGTCTCTAGAGAGTTAGGGGACAGGACCTCGGCCGGGGCGGCAGCACTCCTTCATCAGGGCCAGGATCTTACCTTGGGTCCGAGGTGGAGTGGCCCCTCTGATGGGCCGCGGGACAGCGGGACAGATGGACGGACGGGGCGGGCAGGAGTGAGGAGCGGAGCTGTGCGACAGGCAGGGCCAGGACTCTTAAACCCGGAGCTGGGATCAGATAAGGGCTTGTCCAGGGGCAGGGGCCGGGGTCGGGCCGGCCGGGGGCAGAGCTGGGCCGGGCCGGGCCGCCCCCTCCCTCCGCAGCGCCGGAGCCAAACTTTGAGTGAATGGAGGGGCCCGGAGGGGGGCCGGGCGGGCGGGGGCGGGGGGCTCCGGGCAGACCAATGGGAGAGTGGAGCGCCAGGCTGGAGCGGCCGGGATTGGAGGGGCTTGGGCAGGGGGCGGGGCGTAGGGGGCAAGGAAGCGGAGACCCAGACAGATGGAGGCTCAGAGAGAAACACCCAAAGACAGACCCAGACAGACTCGCGGAGAAAGAGAGATGAAGAGACGATACGCGAAGCGATAGAAGCCAAGCTGGCAGGATGACAGGGGAAGAGAGAAGGAAGAAAAGGGAGGCGGTGGTGTCAGAGATGGGGACGAGAGCGGGAGCCACCGGGGCGGGACTGGGGCCGAGTTAATGAAATGAATTCAGGACCGGCCCAGTGGCCTTGCAGGCGGCGCCGAAGGCGGCGCCCGGGAGAGAGTGGGGCGGAGTAGGCCTGGGCTCCCGGGGCTACAGTGCTATATCCTTCTGCACAATCCCCGTGTTGTGCACCGTGCCTAAGTACTAGGTGCGGTGCTGGGTGCTAAATGTGCAGAACATCATCCCGCCCACAGTAGCTTCCTCTGGAAGGAAAGATAAGGCCGGAACCCGCGGCGAAGTGCGGGAGGTGCTGAAGGCTGCAAAAGGGAAAGACCACTCTACTTAGGGGGCTCCTAGCAGGTGTGGGAGGAAAGAAGTGACATAAGGATCCCAAAGAATGCAGAGGATTCGGGTATTGAGAGATGGTGGGGAGGGCATTTAAAGCAGAAGGACCAACATAGCAAAGTCCTGCGGGGACGTGAAAATACAAGTCTGCTTGGGAAACAGCATCAAACTGTTCCATTTACTAGAGTGCTCGGTGGTGGTTCCCAACCTATTCATCACCAAAGACTTCTTTTATTAGCTGAATCCATGTTTTGAGAGGTTTTTTTTTTTATCCCCAATCTGCCCCCTTTAGCATTTATTAAGGAAGAAAATAATTATTTCCCCATTTTCATC
Organism: Lepilemur ruficaudatus; assembly: GCA_963574885.1. NCBI lineage: Eukaryota > Metazoa > Chordata > Mammalia > Primates > Lepilemuridae > Lepilemur > Lepilemur ruficaudatus. The sequence goes on along the minus strand of CAUYRT010058536.1, from coordinate 45,089 downwards.
ATAGACATTTAACTACTAATCAATAACCAGTGTTACCATGTTGCATTGATATAAATCCTGGGGAGAGAGGGAAGCAAAGAACCTAGAAATTTTTGCTTAGTTTAACTTCCACAAGCCACAATATAGGTAAATGTACATTTCAAATAGTCCTCACAGGGAAGGGGGAACAACTGGGCTAAAGGTTAGGCACCGCAGGCATAGTGCTTGCATTGGGGGGAAGACCTGGAGTAACTATAGAGCTGTACTAATTCATTTTCAGGACAGTTCCTGTAGGTAGTGGAGAGCAACTGAAGGCTCTTGAGCAGGGAGAAACAATGCCATAGCAGAATTTTAGGAAGATTAATCTGGAGTTGAGCAAGATGGTTTGACTCAAGGAGACATAGTAGGTACGTAGACTAGATAGAAAGTAATTGCAATAATGTAGGCATGAAGAGATGAAAGCCCAAACCGATGTGGCAACAGTGAAAAGTGGAACACAGAAAATGAATTAGAGTACAGAAAAATCAAAAGAAAATGAAAAAATTTGGGGCCAACTTGAAATGATGAGTGAAAGAGAGAGGCTTCAGAGATCAGTCCAGGGTCTCAAGTCTAGCAATCAGGAGGACTGTGAGGTCATTTGTGGCCATAGGGAAGCCCAGGGGAGGAGCCAACCTGGTAAGCAGACTGAGGTGAGGAAACAGGAGGTGATGAGTTCAGAGCTGGGAGGTCTGGAAAGGGGTTAGAGCCAGAGAGAGCAGGAGGTGGCTGCTGCCAGGGCAGGGTGAGCTGAAGCCATGAAAACAGGGTAGCTGCTGACAAGACTGTGCACAGAGGAAAGAGAATGAGGAATCCCTGCGTGTAGAGGGTGGGAAGGAGAAGGTCTGCCAAAGAGTGACAGAGAATCCACCAGACAGGCAGGAAGGCGACAAAGAGAATGGGATGTCACAAGAGCCAAGGGCGGAGAGACTGTTAAGGAGGAGGTTCTACTAGTGCCAAAGGAGGAGGTTCTAATAGTGCCAACAGGTGCAGAGAGAGGAGGCATTGGATTTGGCAACGAGAATGTCACTAGTGACATTTGAGAGCAGTTTCAGAAGATTGATCAGGGTAGGAACCAGATCACAAGGGGTTACCATTAGAAAATGAGAAACTGTTAGCACAGATAGGTTACACTTTTGAGAAATTTACTGGGAGAGGAGAGAAATCCAATAGAAGCCAGAGCAATGTACTAAAAATGACTTCCTAGCTTTTCTTCTCCAAGTTCTTAAGTCAATAGGAATGAGGGATGGAGGTAATATGGTCTGAGTGCCAGCCGGCAAGGTTGGATAAGAGCTTTAAGGTACTAGGATTAGGACACCTAAAAGATCCTAATGATGCCACAATCTTACATTCAGAGCTAGAGAAAACTTGGAAGCTCTAGTAAAACTCCAAAATAAATGTGAAGGATACCAGAGAACAGAAAGAAAAGGAACTGTAATAACTATGGACTCATTAACAGACATTTACTGTGCACTTATTATTTTTCCAAAAATGTTATCCAAGCATTTGGCTTCAACTACCACCCAAGTGTCAATATCTCCAGCCCACCTGGATGTCCATTTCAAACTCAACATACTTAAAGTAGAACATGCCATCTTGTTCACAAGAACACTGCTCTTCATTTATCTCTACCGCAGTGAATGTACTACATCACCAAACCAGAAATGTGGCAGCCAGTCTTCATTCCTCCTCACCTCATCTCCTTTATCTAACCAATGCATCTGCTTCCTAAATGGCCTAAATACTGTCCCCTTCCTCTCTCTCCCATTATCATTGCTGTAGTCCAGGACAGCTTACCTCTCACCAGGGTTTCTGCAGCAGCCTTCTAACTGGTCTTCCTACATCCAGTCTTTCTCCACTTAAATAATTCTTCAGATCATGAATTTCTTTATTTAAAAAATAATTAGGCTAGGTGCGGTGGCTCCCGCCTGTAATCCTAGCACTCTGGGAGGCCGAGGCAGGTGGACCACTCAAGGTCAGGAGTTTGAAACCAGCCTGAGCAAGAGCGAAACCCTGTCTCTACTAAAAATAGAAAGAAATTAATTGGACAACTAAAAATACATAGGAAAAAAATTAGCCGGGCATGGTGGCGCATGCCTGCAGTCCCAGCTAGTCGGGAGGCTGAGGCAGGAGGATCGCTTGAGCCCAGGAGTTTGAGGTTGCTGTGAGCTAGGCTGATGCCACAGCACTCTAGCCCAGGCAACAGAGTGAGACTCTGTCTCAAAAAAATAAAAAATAAAAAAATAATAATTGAACTCCGATAATGTACATAGCTCTCTGAAACACAAAGCTGACAATGTCACGTCCCAGTTTAAAAACCTTCAATAAATTCCAGTTGTCTATAAGTAAAGTTCAAGTTCCTCACCCTGGAAGAGAAGGCCCATGGACCTTGTGCCATTCCAGCCTCAACTTCTTCCACTGCCCCTACATACACAAACCGATAGCTACTTCTTTTAGTACTCAGGGTTCTCATGTTCTCTTTCAGTGCCTTGCTCTTTGAGCCTTTGTCATTTACATAGCTCCAACCACTGTCTCTGAGCGATGCCCAAATCTCTAACTTCAATCTTACAGTCTCTGTGGAGCTTCACCTCCAAGACACCTCCAGTTGTCTGGATTAGGATTCCCCATAACACTGCCACCAACTTGACAAAACTGAACTCAGCATCTTCCTTCCAAGGCTGGGAATGCTGTGACTTCCTTATTTCTGTGTTACTCTTGGTCAATCAGACTAACAAATTGAAAGTGATCTTTACTCTTCCTCTTCCCCCTTGCCCTGTTCCCCATTCCTGGACATGTCAATTAAGCCACCAAATTCTGTCAAGTCTTCCTCTGTTGTATCTGTCTGGGATGTCCTTTTCCATTCCCATGACCACCACCAGGACAGGAAGATCAGTACCAGCCCAGGACCTTACCCACCCTTCACCCTTCTCTCCAGTCTCAAAGGAAGAAACAAGCTGTTCTCATCATGGCAGTCCCTGTTCCCCTGTATCAAAACTCCAAACAGGTGCCCCCTGTTTACAAGTCACAGTCCGAGCTCCTTTGCTCAGTTCTTGGGGGGAGGGAAGAGAGACTCAAAGAGCAGGAGCAGAAAGAGAGACCTTGTGGTAAAGAGACTCTGGAAATGTTCCTTCCAAATGGTATTTGCCTTTAATCAGAGTGGGGATGGGGCGGGGTGGGATGGGACAATTAGAAAGAGTTTAGAAGTCCTAGAACAGCAGGAGTGCGAGATTGTGGAAAAGTATATGATAGCTTCAACAGCACTGTAATGTTCTAATTTTAAAAGAATAATTTAAATTGATGTTTTTCTTAAATTATGCTTTATGACATATACATATATCCATTATCTATATGCTTTTGTACATATCAAATATCAGTTTTTAATTTTAACTTTTTTTTAAAAGAGAAGTCCTAGAACAGTCACTAGGAGGCCAGCAGGGAAACAGTGACAAGAGGCATAGGAAATTAATATATGTGAGAGTTTCCTGTGCAAGATAGATCTTGAGAGGGGAGCACTGAGGTTTAGAGAGCTTAAGTGGCTTGCCTATGGTAACAGCTAGACCGTATTAGATTTGGGACTTGAATCCATGTATGCTTGACCCCAAAGTTTGTTTCAGGATAATACTAGAGGGAATTTGCATGATGTAAACCTAACCTTGTCAACTGGAGGCTGTGACTCCTGAGCACACGTTGGTATGAAAAATTCCAATGTCCACCCTACAAAATGGCAGTTACAGGAACCTTCTTTCTTTGAGAACCTCCCTCTCTTCTCTCCATTTAGCAATTGGGTCTTCTTTAATTTCAATTTCTCCTTTCAGACTCACTCCTTCCAACTTTGACCTTATCTCTTCTTTAACCTCGTTCATAATGTGGCAGGGGCTCCCTCAGAGCAGAGGAGAGTAGAGGTGTGTAGGTGAGTAACCTGTTTTAGAAGGAGAATCCACAGGTGGGCAGCAGTTTGAGGGGCTTTTGCTAAGAAAAGCAGATGTGGACAGAGGGGATCAGGGAAGCTTTGGGCTGGGAGGCATGACAGAGGCTGAGAACAGGTGGCACTTAACAAATCAGGAAGCCGGGTGTGGTGGCTCACGCCGGTAATCCTAGCATTCTGGGAGGCCCAAGTGGGGGGCTCCCTTGAGCTCAGGAGTTTGAGACCAGCCTAAGCAAGAGTGAGACCCCATCTCTACTTAAAATAGAAAAATTAGCTAGGCGTCATGGCTCACACCTGTGGTCCCAGCTACTTGGGAGGCTGAGGCAAGAGAATCCCTTGAGCCCAGGAGTTTTGGTTGCAGTGAGCTATAGTGATGCCACTGCGCTCAACCCAAGGCAACAGAGCAAGACTGTGTCTCAACAAAACAAAACAAGTCAGGGGAGTGGCTGGAAAGCATAGAGACACTGACATGGCTCAACACAGGATTCCAAGTGGCATTTTGGTGCTCAGATCCCACAATGCAGGACCAAATTCCACTCGTAGTGGGACACTTTGTAGCTGAATGACTCAGGCCACAGAGGAGAAATCCAAGAGAGGGACTGAGCTATATTCCCCCGGTCACTAACCAATCATTATGTACATAGACCACTTCCTTTAAATAAATGCGACATACACAAACCCATATTTACAAGACATAAGCTAAGGATGCCCAGTTACACTACTAAAGGATTCTTTCCTTAAACAAAAAAAAAAGGATTTTCTTTAATTAGGTGGTTCCTCTAGTACCTTTCTAGTTGAGTCCAATAGACAGAAATTCCATTAACAGCCAATATACTATGGCAGGAAGGAGGCAACAAGGAATAAAGAAACCACCAAGGACTTGGAATTGAGAGGCCTGGGTCATAGTCCTGACTGTCCTCTTGAGACCACTCCTTACCTGTAAAGTGAGGGCTAACCCTGGACCACTTCTTAATGTCACATAACTTGTAAATCCTGGCTATCTCCACCCAGCCCTAAAAGCAAGACAGATCCATGTGTGAGAAGCTTTCCCACACTCTTGTTCTACTGGAAATAGCCAGGTAGGCACAAGCTTGCCAACCTCAGGAGCCCAGCTGGGCTCTGTCTGCCCTGTAGCTGTGCTCTGCTTCTCTCCCTATTTGACTCTAATCTCCTGCTACAGTCGTTTGCCTCATCTACTCCTTCGACCATATCCCTCCTCCGCTGAGTTTTCTAGGGCTCCATTGCCATTGAATTTATATAAATTGTTATAATCTACCAGATTGGCATCCCTGCTCCACTAAGCTCATATCCTCAATCATCTCCTGTCTTCCCCATCAAGCTTCCTCTCTTACCTCCAAGCTACTGTGCAAGACATCTCGTGATCTTGCTCGAGGAAACCTCCCCAGATTGCCTAATCCCAGGGCTGCCACAAAGACACCTGCTGATGCGGCAAGTTGAGGACTGAAGAGCATTCAGCTGGCCAGTCCTTGCACCCTGGCTTAGAGCTGTGTCTGCTGGAAGAAGAGAACTTTTTCTTTCCCCTCCCCCAAATGTATCTGTCTAGCATTGCCCAGAGTGGGCTCCTCTTTAGACCAGCAGTGTGGACCCAGCTGTGCCCCTCCTGCCCCAGTATTCTGCAGTTCCAAACCCCATCTCCCATCATCACAACTGTATTGATTCCTTGTAAAGATGCTTTCTTCCCCTCATAATACCTAAAAGCCAGGATCTTGCCTATTTTTCTGCGTCATAGTGCCTAAGAAAATTGTTTTCTCTCCTGCCTTAGTTCAAGCTCAATTATAAAGAACTGAGGTTAGATAACACCTAAAGTCTAGGAACCACAGGATCAGTAATCAGGTGAGGAAGTGGTAGTCTCCTTCCTTGTCAGCAAGGCCAGGTTCAGGGCAACCTGGACTGAGGCAAGGGGCTGGGTGAAAACGCCTTCTGGAGGGCACTGTCAGCCCTGTGATTCCCCCTCCGGCAATGGGGCCAGCTCTATGCAAATGTGCTCTTGCCCAGGAGTTTGGTTTCTTCTCTCAGAGCTCCTGGCACAGTGGAACCAACGTGAGCAGCCACTTGGCAGGACAGAGAAGGGCAGGCTAGCAGTCCCCAAGGCTCAGGTGACAGGGCCAGGCCCAGGAGACGAGGATGTTGACTGGGGCTTTAACAGCACTCCTGATGCCAATCTCAGGCTGAAAACTCGATATTTCCACTTGGAAAAACAAGAAACAGCAGCAAAAGGGCTTAGGAGGGCAGTGTACCAGGACTGCCCCCTGCAGGTCCCACCGGGCAATGCTAGACAGAGGAAGGTGGCACAGACTGGGTGGGACTTTCAAGAGACCGTTGGGATGATGGTGATGATGGTGAGGAGGATGAGCACAAAGAAGATGAGGAGGAGGAGGAGGAAGAGGAAGACAGCAGCTAGCATCTACTAAGTATTTACAAAGTGTCAGGGGCATTGGCTTATGTAGTCCTCAAGACAACCCCCAAGAGATGAATAATACGGCTATTCTTATTTTTTAGATGAAGAAACTGAAGTTTAGACAGCTTAAGTCACCCAGCTAGTAGCAGACTGAGTTGGGATTTGAACCCAAGTCATTGCCTCCCAAGCTTATGTTATTTCATACCCCCATCCCATCTTGCCAACTCATTCCAGAAACTTCTACCCCTCCAGTGTCGGTCTCTATGTCTTCCTGCTCCTCTAGCTCATATTTTCTTGTTCCAACTCTAAGGGAGCTGGAGAAGAGTAGATCAATATTTTGGGGATAATAATACCGATAAAACCACTACCACCTTACATTTCTACACCACTCTCTGCTTTTAATTATTCTCCTGGGGGAAAATTAACATTGCCATTTCTCCAAAATTTTTTCTGATTTTTATCAGTCTAACTGCAGTTATTTTTCTATATAGTCATGATTCATAAGAATATTTTATGTTCTTCTTTTTAATGTGCCAGTGTGTTTATATACACATTCACATATATAAGTGTAGTAATTATAATGGCTTTACAGTAACCTATTATATTGATATGCCACAGATATTGCATTACTGAGGCAGTGTAACTTTGTGAAAAAAGCATGAGGCTGGCAATAACAAATGCTGGCCAGGATGTGGAGCAACAGGGAAAAAAAGTCATTGCTGATGGGAATGCAAAATGGTACACCCACTTTGGAAGACAGTCTGGCAGTTTCTTACAAAACAACATACTCTTACCAAACAATCCAGAAATCATGCTCCTTGATGTCTATCCAAAGGAGATGAAAACTTGTGTCCACACAAAAACCTGCACACAGTTGTCTTATAGCAGCTTTATTCATAATTGCCAAAACTTGAAAGCAACCAAGATGTCCTTGAGGAGGTGAATGGATAAATAAACTGTGGTACATCCAGACAATGGAATGTTATTCAGTGCTAAAAAGAAATGAGCTACCAAACCATGGAAAGACATGAAGGAAACTTAAATGCATGTTACTAAGTGAAAGCAGCTGATCTGAAAAGGCTACATACTGTACAATCCCTACTGTGTGACATTCTTGGAAAAGCAGGACTATGGAGACAGTAAAAAGATCAGTGGTTGCCAGGGGTTAGTAGGGAGGGAGGGATGACTAGGCAGAGCACAGAAGACTTTTAGGGCAGATTACTATATCATATTAATATCATCATATTAATAATATAATATCATACAGACTACTCTGTATGATATTATAATGGTGGATATAGGTCATTATACCTTTGTCCAAACCCATAGATTGTACAACTCCAAGAGTGAATCCTAATGGAAACTATGGACTTCAGGTAATAGTGATGTGGCAATGCAGGTTCATCAGTTGTAACAAATGTGCCACTCCGGTGGGAAAGTTGACAATGCGGGAGGCTGTGCAAGTGTGGGAGCAGGGGGCACAAGGGAAATCTCTGTACCCTTCCTCTCAATTTTGCTGTGAACCTAAAACTGCTCTTAAAAAAATAGTCTTTATGCCTAAAGTATTTTCCAAGGGGGGAAAAAAGTCTTTTAAAAAAAAAAGCACAGGTGTGACTCAGATGTGGCAGTTTGACTGCTGTCTCTGTCCAACTCTGTGACTCTTAGGTCAAGGTAAATCAGTTAACCTTTCTTAGTTTTAGTTTCCTCATTTCTAACTGGGAAAAATAATCTCTATCTCACAGCATTGTCGTGGGATGAAATGAAGCGTGTGTGTTGCTCAGAGCTGATGCCCAGTGAGTTAGTAGAAGCCCCAGTGTGTGTTTGTGTCTTTCTCCCCCATGGGATCAGGAGCTCCTACTGGGCAGGGACTTACTCATTTCTGTAACCACCCATCTAGCATATTGCCTGGCACTTGGACACCATGAAAGTTTCCTGAGTGGATAGTAAGCCCTAACCTAGGCTTTTCTGTCCGCTGGACATTTGAGTTGTCTCTGGGCTTTTTGCTAGTAACAAAATACATTTCAAAGCCCTACCATTTATATTGCCTGATTTCACCTGCACGCCCTGTGAAGCAGGCAGAAAGGGGATATTTGCACATGCCCACACTCTGCGAAAGAAGGAATAGCTGTGGTTCCGGGAAGTGGTGTGACTCCTATGGGTCACATCACAAATCAGCAGCAAAGATTAGAACCCCTGACCTTGCCTCCCTTTCTCAGGTGGTCTCTTTTCCCTCTAGCTACCTCCTTCTGGATCAGTGGCCTCTCCAAAAATGGAGACTGTGATGGTGGCCCTGACTTAAGGGCAGCACCTGCCCCCAGAGACCCCTGTTGGAGGTGGTGAGCCACCAGCTCCCACATGGCCCTCTGAAACCCCAGGAAACCAAATACCGTATTCCCAAACACATCAGAGCCCGTATTTCCCAAAGCAAGGAGCTTCTTAGAAAAGAGCCAGCATGCCCACTTTGATTTTCTTTCTTTTTTTTTTTCCTCTGAGAGGGTGAAGAGGAGAGCTCTGAGTTGTCCAGGAGGAGGGACTTTGACTAAAAATAGCTATGGCGTGTGGATCAGGCCCTAGTGGTACCCAGGACTGGGGAGGGGAGGGGGATGCTCTGGAGCTGTCGCCAGACTGGTTACCGTGGAAACGAGAGAGGAGCAGGGGAGCCTGGGAAGTGGGGATGACACAGATAGCAAGTCCTAGTCAGAGCTGCCGCTACATTTAGGAGAAACAACGGTGTCTGCGGCTCCCACCCTCCAAGGGGGCCCGTGGGGGGGGCGGTGTCAGGGGCATGGACGCCACCCCCCAGGGGTCTCTGCTGCCGGCTACTCTCCTCTCCACGTGCTGTGAGTTGAGTTGTGGGGGACTTGGGGTTTGGGCCCCTATTTCCAAGGCAAGTGGGGGTTTGGGAGGAGCTGGTTCCTGAGGGAGTTTTCACCAGATCTCCTTCCAAAAGATAAGCCCCCTTGCTGCCCAGTACTCTCTAGTGGGAGGAGAAGGGGTCCAGGAAAATGTGGCACTGGGATCTTCTGGACAGGGGTCATAGCATGCACAAGAAACGAGAAGGAGTAGGTTGGAGGAACTGAAATTATTGGAGGGAAGATGCAGCAATCAAGTCCTTGATCTTGGGATAGAGGGAACATTTTCACACCTTTCCTTCCCCATGAGAAAAATGCAGCCCCCCACTCAGGAAAATAGGAGATGGGACACAATCAAAATAAGGCTTACCTAGATCCCTGGGGCAATGGAGAGTGAGAGTTTTGGGGGTGATCAGATATTGGGGTCCCTTCCGCATCCCTAGGCAGAAAGAACTAAGCAGCAGACTGGGGATCGGATTACCTAAGACCCTGAGAGAACACCTGGAAGCCCACCTGGAGCTAAAGCTAGGATGAATGGGACCTGGGTACTTTCCTGCATGACCTGGGGTCTCTGAGCCAGTTAAAGCTTAGAGATCACTTCCGAGGACATCCTGAGCTGCAGGAATGGAAAAGGAAGCCCATTGTTGGGGGAGAGGAAGACCCTAATCTGTCATTGTCATGGGGCTCCTGGATTCCATGTCCCCTGACTCCATGGAAAATAAATGTAGAGAGTGCCCCTAAGCTCTAACCCGTCTCTTTTTGGTCTATCTTCCTGCTCTCTACCCCAACACACACACACCACTGCTCCAAAGGTCTGGCTGCAGAGCACCTCACTCCATAACTCAAAAATTCTGGAGTGCGGGGTTTAGAGTCACACATGCAGGCAGTTTCTCCCCAGGACCTGGTCAAACATCCAGACCATCTGTGTGATCCTTATGTCACACTCCTCCGTCCTCCATCCCACCTCCCTCACTTCATCCCAGGTTTCCTTGGAGTGAGGGAAGAGAATGATTCCCAGAAAAGAGAAAGGAAGGTTGAAGAGTCCCAAATCCTTATTCTAGGGGGCGCTGGGTGCCTAACGAGGGGTTCTGGACCTCTCCCTGGGCAGACTGCAGCACGGGAGCTCCTCAGGGAGAATTTAAAGCAAAATCAGGTGTACTTTGCTTGGAATGTGGGCTTTGGGACATATGGCAGGTGGGGGCGGGCTGATGTTAGGATAGTCAATGGGAAGTAGGAGGCTGTGGGAAATGAACTAGAAGGGGTGGGGAAATAAATGTGGGTGTTTAGCGCTTCACTTGGTCTCATCCCATGTCTCTCAAGAAGAATAGGATACTAGAAGGATACAAACCTAACTCTTGATGAACTCTGTGCTTCCTTTACCCCAGTTGTCTCTGCAGATCTCATATCCTCTAGTACCCCTCCCCATTTTCAGGCTGTCTCCACTGGGAAAACACCCAGGGAAAATGGGCTGACACAAGGGCATCAGCGATCACGGTTAGGACTCAGGATTTCCAGGGGGAATTTCCTAATGTTTCGGCCCTTGCTTTCCACAGCTTCTCATCTCTCTCCTTTGTCAGCTTGTTGAAGGGAGGAAGATGTGGGAGGGTGTAGAGTGAGTGAGATCCAGGGGTGAAAATGGGAAAGAATTTCTGTGGGTCAATCTTGGGGTGAACTTCCAAAGAGCCTGGTTAGACCTGCAGGTTGCACTGCCAGTCATGGGGGCTGCGCTGACAACCAGCCAGGGAAAGGAGGGCAGAGGTCCTAGGGCAGGGAGGGCTCCACGCAGCAGAAGAGAATAAACCGCCTGCCCCAAAGAGTCCCCAGTCTAACGATTTCATGAAACTCCCTCCCGGCCCGGGTCTTCTGCCCCGGAATGCCTGTGAGGTGCTGCACACCCCAGCTGGAGGTGGTGGCACCAAGATCTCTGGTATCTCCTTCCCCTGGAAATCATTATCGAACTCGCATAGTGCTATTCAGTTCACTTACATCATCCCCTTTGATCCTCACAACTTTTTGAGCGTGGGGGAGCAGCTAGGGCTGTATGTACTGTTCCCATTCTACTGATGCAGAAATGGAGGCTGAGAGACACAAAGGGACTCGCCCAGGGTCACCCGGCACCCGGTGCTGGCCCTGAGGTCTCCCGCATACCCCTCTCCCGCGGGTCCATTAACTCGGCAAATCTTTATTAAGCCCCTCCAGGACCCTCGGCGCCACCGAGGCGCCCAGCGAGGGGCCGCGGGCGGCGGCTGCCCGGGCCCCCAGCGCTCTGCGCGTGTCCGCAGCGCTCGCACTGACTCCGCCGCCGCCATGGCGCAGGAGAACGCCGCCTTCTCGCCCGGGGCCGAGGAGCCGCCGCGCCGCCGCGGCCGCCAGCGCTACGTGGAGAAGGACGGCCGGTGCAACGTGCAGCACGGCAACGTGCGCGAGACGTACCGCTACCTGACCGACCTGTTCACCACGCTCGTGGACCTGCAGTGGCGCCTCAGCCTGCTCTTCTTCGTGCTCGCCTACGCGCTCACCTGGCTCTTCTTCGGCGCCATCTGGTGGCTGATCGCCTACGGCCGCGGCGACCTGGAGCACCTGGAGGACACCGCGTGGACGCCGTGCGTCAACAACCTCAACGGCTTCGTGGCCGCCTTCCTCTTCTCCATCGAGACGGAGACCACCATCGGCTACGGGCACCGCGTCATCACCGACCAGTGTCCCGAGGGCATCGTGCTGCTGCTGCTGCAGGCCATCCTGGGCTCCATGGTGAACGCCTTCATGGTGGGCTGCATGTTCGTCAAGATCTCGCAGCCCAACAAGCGCGCCGCCACGCTCGTCTTCTCCTCGCACGCGGTGGTGTCGCTGCGCGACGGGCGCCTCTGCCTCATGTTCCGCGTGGGCGACCTGCGTTCCTCGCACATCGTCGAGGCCTCCATCCGCGCCAAGCTCATCCGCTCGCGCCAGACGCTCGAGGGCGAGTTCATCCCTCTGCACCAGACCGACCTCAGCGTGGGCTTCGACACGGGCGACGACCGCCTCTTCCTCGTCTCGCCGCTCGTCATCAGCCACGAGATCGACGCCGCCAGCCCCTTCTGGGAAGCGTCACGCCGCGCCCTGGAGAGGGACGACTTTGAGATCGTCGTCATCCTCGAGGGCATGGTGGAAGCCACTGGTGCGGGCGGGCTCGAAGAGGGGAGCGGGTTGGCAGGGGGTGGGCAGGGCAGAGGAAGGGCGGGGCAAGAAGAGGGGCAGGGGAAGGGAGGGTGGATGGAGAGGCTGGTGGAGGATGAGAGGTGATGTGAGGTAGGGGAACCTGGGTGGGGGCTGGCGGTGTGGGGTGAACTGAGTGACTCCGCAGAGGGCCAAGAGAAAGCTTGGAGGAATTCTACTAATTGGCACTGGCTTGGGGCCCTGGGCTGAGAGTTCATGTGTCGCTTGGAATAGGAAGGGTGGTATGATAGCTGTGTAGTGCATAGTTCCAAAGCACTTTACAGCTCTGAGTTCATTTAATTCTAACAAGAATCCTCTGAAGGTAATTTCTTGTCATTATGCTCATTTTTAAAAGATGAGATTGCCCCTAAGGAAATGTTAAGTATATTGTCCACTGTCCTAAGCCACTAAGTGGCCATGCCTGGATTGGACACAGGTGGTCTGGCTTCAGGGTTTAGTGAGGTAGGAAGGAGGGGTCAGCTCAGGATTTTTCTCATTGTGCAGAGATCCAGGCCCCTGGAATTTGATGGTGTAGGTTTTCCATGTCCTGAGTTATTCCTAGCCTGAACATTAAGGAGAGGTTAATAGCCGGTCTCACTTCTGCCTCAGTTTCCCCATTTATCAAAAGACTCTCAATATCCACTGACAAGGGAAATAGATGATGCCACCATTTCTATCCCTTTCCCAAAAGGGAACTGGCAAATCACCTGTGATGTCAGTACCTCCAACTCAGACGCAGAAAAAGGTCTGGAACAGGTAGGAAAAGACCAGCGTAGGAGCAGCAAATGAGATCTCTTGGAACTTGAGATCTACAAGTTGGATGAGGATAAGGAATCTGCAGGTAGAGAACAAAAGGCCCACTAGGGGGCGCTGCAGTCCCTGCCTCTGATGCTCCCTGCTGTTTTCTCCTGCAAGCTGGTACCTTCAGGTCCTTTCCCTACCCTTCACGCTGAGCCTCTGCTTCACACTCCCACCCCAACCGCCCCTTAATGTTCCCCACTACTCCTTCACCCCAGCTGGGCTCCCCTAGCTATTTCCCCTCCCCCCACACACCCCATTGCCGTCCCTTCCTCTCTCCAGCTGTCACTCCTTTTTTGCTGGTATCTCAGGCAGGCCCCTTTCTTCCAGGGAAGTTCCTGCCTGGCCCTCTTTTCCCTTTCTACTCCCAGACCCTTCCTCTCTTCCTCTCAGCGCCCCTCTCCCCATGTCCCTTATGCCTCTTCCCGTCTCCCACTGGACACCTCTTGTTCCAGCCTTCACCAAAGAATACCAATGTCCCCAAGGTGTCTCAGTGCCAGGCTTTCCATGTTGAGAGCCAGGCTCTCTGGTTAGCAAATGTTCACTCTTGTCTTCCTGCTCGTTCTGAGATGGACATGGGTTGAGGAAGAGACCCTGGGGTAGGAGGAGAATGACCCGCCCTGGGCTGTGCACTGACCCAACAGGGAAAGCACAGGCCTAGACGAAGGAGGACTGGGGAGGGTGGGATGGAGAAGAGAGAGATGGAAGCGTGTCTGGTTTTTCTGAAGAGATAAAGCTGGAAAGGATGGTAATATTTTGGGTGAGAGAGTCAGGATTCAAAATGCTTTTGAAAAGCAAGAATAGTGAGCCAAAACCCAACCAGATGACATTTAAAAGGAATAAATATAAAATTCTACATTTAGGCTTTTAAAAAATCACTTATGTAAGCACAGCATGGCAGAGCTCTTGTGAAAAAAGAACTGGGAGTTTTAGTTGGCCACAGGCTTGATGTCGTAGCAATGTGGTGCAGCCTCCAAAAATGTTTATGTAATGTAATCTCAGGCCCTGTTAGCTAAAACATCATAGCCAGGGGAGATGGTGAGCCTTCTCTAATGCATAGGTCAGACCACAACTGGAGAATTTATCACACTCAAAGTTCTTAAAGGGTCCTCCTTGACCATTCTGGCTTGCATTCAAGAAAGTAAAATTTTGGGAAGCCCGATCAAATGAGGACTGTTGGAGGGAGCCAGGGATGTTCAGTGAAAAAGAGAAGACACAGAGAACCTGAGCTTCCTGTTTTCAGATACTCAAAGGCAGGTCAACTGGGAGGGGAATGAAACGGAGGGGTGGAAATCCCAGGAGGCAAATTTTAGCTCTGCATAAAGACAAACAATCTAACTATTAGACCCATCACACACAGGAGTGGGCTCCTTATGAGGTGATGAGCTGTCAAACCTGGGAGGTAATCAAGTACAAGCTAGATGCCCATTGTTGGGAATGCTCCAGTGGGGAGCCTTGTATGGAGTGGGAAGTTGGACTAAATGATCCCTAAGTTTAGTTTCAAGGTTCAGTTTCTCTGGTTGGCATCAGCCAAGGAGAGGGGCAGGGGAATTAGGGCTGGAGATTAAGAGGAGTGGGGAACAGAGAAGAGGCAAGGGAGCTAGCAAGCACAGGAGTTGGGGAGGGGGAGATGGACCAGAGGGAGGTGGAGGGCCTTGGGGAAGGATGGGGAAGGGTGCTGGGAAAAGGGGTGCAGAATGAGAGGCTGGAGAGGGAAGCCTGGGGCTGCGATCCCTCTGACTGTACCCCTCCCCCCAGGAATGACATGCCAAGCTCGGAGCTCCTACCTGGTGGACGAGGTGCTGTGGGGCCACCGCTTCACGTCAGTGCTGACCCTGGAGGACGGTTTCTACGAGGTGGACTATGCCAGCTTCCACGAGACCTTTGAGGTGCCCACACCCTCGTGCAGTGCCCGGGAGCTGGCAGAGGCTGCGGCCCGCCTCGACGCCCATCTCTACTGGTCCATCCCCAGCCGGCTGGATGAGAAGGTGGAGGAGGAGGGGGCCGGGGAGGGGGCTGGTGGGGAAGCTGGGGCTGACAAGGAGCAGAATGGCTGCCTGCCACCCCCAGAGAGTGAGTCCAAGGTGTGACCAGTTTCCTCCAGACCCCTGTGGCAGACCGGGGGCCAGACACAGGTACGCGGGAGCTGGATCTCAGAGGTGGAGGAGGAGGAGGCAGGCAAGGTCCCTGGAAATGTGCTAAAGTTGGAGAGGCCCCTTCAGAACTTGAGCCTGATCCACTATGGGACGAATGGGTCCTGATTTCAGGAAAATGGAGGGTGGGGATGGGTGAATGTATAAGTCAGTCTGTGTTTGACCTTCACATCTGTTCATGGGTGGATGGATGGACAGAAGGATGGACTTATGGGGGCTGGAGGGGAAGGTGGTGGCAGGTAAAGACAGCTGATGGGAATAGGTAAATGGACCTATGGACAGTTAGTACACTCAGGGCTGCTGCTAACCCATAGAGCACCTTGGTGCAAATCTTAGAAGGTACCCTTTTCCTCCGGACAGATGCAGCCTCAAACTAGGGTGTATGGCTTGGGGAACAGAGTGTGGGATGGATTGCAGAACCCACTCGCCTCTTCAGCCAGCCTCCCTGAGTATGGCACACCTAACTGGACACAGTGGCCCAAGCTGAGCCAGAGGAGACAGAGCTGGACAGAGGTGGCACAGATGAGGAGGTGCCCTCCCAGCTCCACTCCTACCACTGTGACAGGCTGCACAGGAGGGTGAAGGGCTGCAAGGGGGACCTTAGTCCGTGGGCACATGCAGGGAAGCAGGCCATTGGAGGAGATGCTGGAGCTGGGGCCCTGGAACAGGGCTGGGAAAGGAGACCAGGGGTGGCTATTTCCCGACAGCGGAGAGAGAGATTACAGATACCACTGCAGAGGCAGGAAGAGAGAGAGAGAGGTTCTGAGGAGGAAGAAGAGCCAGGGGAGAGATCTAGAAAGTAGGTTCACTAGAGCCAGGACACAGGGGGGCCCTGGGAAAGCAGAGTTTGTTCCTGGGTCACAGTGGGGAGGAGTCATTCAAATCATTGACTGGGTGCTACATGTGGTGGACATTCAAAGACCTGGTTCCTATCCTGGGAATATAGGGCACATGAAAGAACAGAGGAATCCACATGTGAGATGTGGTTCAAACAGAACCTGCGCAATCTCTTGGAGCAGAGGGTGGAAGGGGTTGGGATCAGAAAGCTAGCGCTTGAATAAGGCACAGGGGATGATGGAAGCCAGCAGTTCGAAGACATACCTGGAGGGCTTGTTAAAACTTGGATTTCTGGGCCTCACTCCCAGGGTTTCTGCCTCAATAGGTCTAGAGTGGAGACCAAAAATCTGCATTTCTAACAAGTGCCCAGGTCATTCTGCTGCTGCTGGACTAGGGACCACACTCTGAGAACCGTTGCTCTAAGCAAAGCCTTGGTGGTCAAAGGAGATGGGCACACAAGCCGGGGAGTGGCTGAGCAGCTCAGGACCCTCTGGAACAGAGAATGTAAAGGGTGGGATACCATGTGTGGGAAAGGGGACCGGAAGCCCAGGCTGAAGAGTTTAACTTTGGGCCCAGGAACTCAACTGTCAGTGGAAAAGGGGCAGTGATGGTGGAAATGGTGTCTGGGAAGAAGAGTGGGCCAGAGGGACAGGATGGAGCAGTTAGAACTCAAGGGGGTTCCTATGGAGGTAGCGGGGTGCTGGGGCAGGAAGGGCTTCAGTAGCAAAGGGTAGACTCCCTTGTAGGATGGAGAGGCAGGATTGAATGTGGGAGGAGATATGAGAAAAGAGGAGTCCAAACTTCTGGATGTGTGTGCGGCCAGCTGTCAGCCCAGCTGGGATGAGAGACTCGTATTCCCATCCTACCGCCACCCCTTTCCTGGTCTCAATCTAGTCACCAGCAGCAGCCCCCTGGATTGTGAGGGGAGAGTAGGGACAAGTTAAAAGGGGCAGAGGGCTGGGGGGACCTGAGGCTGGCCTCCTACGAGAAAGCGTAGGCCAGGCAAACACGACCTCTGATGGGGGCCCCAGGCCCATAGCAACCCTGCCCCAGCAAGGACCTCCTCCCTCGGTCCTGGCCACACCCGTCCTTTAACAAAAGTCCAAACCCCCTGGGTGAAGCACCCCGGTCTGCTCGGTTCCAGGCTGGGCAGCCGGGATCCCATGGGGCACTGCGCCTCCTGGAAGCAGGAAAGGGGGTCATGGAGGGAGCCCATCCCAGCTTGGGTCCACCCAGAGAGGACCCATGCCCCAGTCCCTTCCCTTCAGCCTAGGCGTGGACGTCTTTGCCCCAAGTCACAAGACCACCTGGGGCACCCTTTGACCATCAGTCAAAGATGAGGTCCTTGAACCCTGGCATTGGCTGGTTCCCAAGAGCAGATGTTGGGTTGGGGAATGGAGACTCATTTGGGCTTCACTCAGTGAAACAGGTGGAGTCTGGACAAGAGGGGGCAGGCTGCGTGGCATCTGCACACACTCACACAGTATTTAACCCACTGCAATTGAACAGGCAGAGAAACTGAAGCTGGAGCAGGCTCCCTCCTGCCCCTGGAAGTCACTGAGACCTTGCCACACCTCTCTTCACCACTGTCACCACTCAGGGCACCACTGTACAGTGCAAAGTCAGGAGACCTGGGTTCTAGTCCTGACACAGACTGTTGTAATTAGTTCTATGACTCTGGACAAGTCACATCACTTTTCTGGGCCTCAGTTTCCTCATCTGTAAAAATGACACTTAGCAAACTAGTAATGCTCAATAAATGTTTAAATAACTGAATTGGAAAAGGTAGACTGGATGCCTCTTAAGGTGCAGTACAGCTAAGAATTTCAGAATCAGAGAATCCTTAGGCAAGGAAATTCAGGGAGCCCCTGGGGTGCTGGAGGAGGTGGGAAGTTGGCAGAGGGGAGAGGGAAGGGGAGGCTCTGGGGTTGGGAGAATGCAGGTGCAGGGCTCTGTGCACCCACAGGCCCTGCCCTGACTGATGTAGTCCCTGCCACCCAGGCTCCAGGTGGCTGCGTTCTGGGGCGTCTATTCTGCTGCTGTCAGACAGAATAATTAAGGTCAGAAGAAAAAGATTGAGGCCCCAGGGCCTGGTGGGAGGAGTCAAGTCCAAGACAGCCGGACCAGGAGAATGAGACAGGCAGAGTGGGACAGAGTCTGGGGAGCCTGGAAAGAGGGCCCTGTCCCTGGAAGCCCCTGCCCTGTAACATAGGAGGGGGCTGAGGAAGGGGGTGCCAAGCTCAGCTGGAACCCACCCTCCCTTTCTCTGTCCCCATCCCCAAGTAGGAGTCCAGTCCAGAGTTAGCTGAGCACTGACAGTTCAGGCAGCAGATGGAACCCAGGTGTCCCCTCTGGCCTGGGTGGCATGGCCCACCAAGGCCAGATGGTGTTTGCGGTGGGAAGAGAGGCCTGGGTTGTCCAGAATAGGCAGTCAATCCCCAACAGCCTCCCAGCTACACACCGCCAGCCTTTTACAGCCTCATGGCAGGGGAAGATATAGCCAGGATTTTATAAAACAAGTTTATTCACATTTTAGAAAAACTAATTCCAGGACAGGGAATGGCCTCCCTGTAGGGTGGATATGCGATCATGACAGAAGGCCAGAGGGAGGGGTGTGGGAGGGAAGGAGTGGGGAATGGGGGCCATGCCTCCCACTCTGGGTGGAGGGAGGTCAAATAAATTAAAGGAAGTTGAACAGAGGGAGCGGGTATCCAGGCAACCAGAGAGAGCGTGGAGCTAGGCTGAAGACAGTCGACACCTGCAAGATCTGGAGAGAGAACGTGGTGTGGGCTGAGGGCAGAGCGCCCTGCCTGGGGCTCCTTCTTGGCCCTCACCTGCTAACAGACCCCGTGGAACTGAGCCGGCTGTGCCTCCTCTAGCTGGGCCCAGAAGGGAGCAGCTCAGCTTGGGACTTGGGGGTGGGAAGCCTGAGGAAGACGGGGTTGGAGGTTCCTTTTCCCTCACCTGGGGAGTGAGGATCACCGTTTTCGCAGCCTCCTCATGAAGCAGCAGGTGATGGTGCCAAGGACGGTGGCGCCGGTGACTAGGGCCACCCCTGCACCCACCAGCAGGGGCACAAGTAGGGTGTCCAGGGCTGGGTGAGAGAAGACAGCTGTGTTCAGGGGGTGCCACTCTGTCACCCTCCACTCCATCACACTTGTCTCCAGGACTTTCCCCATCAAGTTCTCTGGGCCCCCTCCCCCACTCACAGACACCCCTTCCCTGCCCACTGCCTGCCCACAGGATCAGCCATGGAAGACCTATGCCGACAGGCTGAAAGCTGGATTTTCCAGACTTTTCACATGACGTGATGGGGAGGAGAGAGAGGATGGTAGCGGGAAGGTCAGATGATGGGAAGGGAAGAGCAAGGACAGGGGGCTGGGAGGAAGGGGGGCACTCACCATGCGTGTAGGGGTAGACCGTGACAGGCCCCGAGCGCGCACTGCCCGCCTGGTACCAGCTGTAGTCGGCATGCTGCACCCAGGCACTGGGGGCGCAGTGGTACACACCTTCGTCCTCGGGCCCCAAGCTGTGTAGTCTCAGTCGATGGCTTCGGGGCCCCACCAGCTCCACGCTGACAGGGCCTCCTCCAGGCCGGACCCCCAGCTCTGCTACACCATCCTGGCCCACGCCACCCACCAGCTGGGCAGGCGTTGAGCTCAGCTCCCTGTCCTCAGGTCGTTCCACCCACCAGCTGGCAGCCAGCCGCAGCCCTGGGGGGCCGCCCCGCACAGAGATGTTGCACAACAGGGAAGCAGTCTCCCCCCGATACACAGCGCCTCCTGCCAGCCACGCCACAGCCTCCAGCACCACACCTGCACAACAGACGACATGGGGTCAGAGGGTGAAGGGTCGGCGGGCATGGGGTTGGGGCTGCTGTCCAAGCAATGCCCAGCAAACTCAGGGTGTTTCGCACAGTCTTGGCAGTCTTAGGGGGGTGGGACTCAGGTGTGGAGGCAACTGATGTAGAAGGAGAGGGGGCCGTGGAAACAAAAGGAAAAGGGTTCTACAAGCCCCAGCCCCACTCACCTTCCTCCCGCACGTGCACGGGGAGAGGTCGGGAGCGGGCGCTGGCTGCTTCACGAAGCCGGGTCCCAGATCCTCGAACGTAGGCTTTGGCGAGGCAGCGGTAGGTGCCTGCGTCACCAGGCCTGGCAGCCTCCAGCCGTAGCCGGTAGGTTCTGGACGCCACCTTCTCCATGGCAATGTGCCGGCCCTCATAGCCAGGGCCCAGGCTGCCCACACCCTCTGTGTCCAGCTGGGCTACCAGGCGGCCAGGCCCAGGTGCCCCTGCAGGTGCCATCTCCCAACCCACAGAGTACGCAGCGTGACGGCCTGCTGGGGGCAGTGCCCCTGACACGTTGCACAGCAGTTCCAGCGGTTCCCCAGGGCCAATCCGACGTTCACCAGGCCCCACTGCCACTGCCAGCTGGCTGGCTGGAACACAGGATTGGGGAAGGGGCGTCAGGGAGGTGGGAGGGGCCTGGAGGTGCCTGATTCCCCAACTTGCTCTTCCTTCCTTGACAGCAGCAACGTCAAGGCCTCCTGTTTGCCCTCATGGGCTATGACCATCTCCCACCCAGGGGTCTGAATCCTCCCCCTCAGCCACAGCCCTCCAATCTCCACACTCAATTTCTGAGCAGAGAAAGCCCGTCACGGGCAGAGAGGAAAGCAAATGCTAACGGGGCTGCTCATTCTGTGGAAGACCAGTTCCCCAGAGTCAGATGATGGCCATCTCTTGCCCCCAAGTGGCCACGGTGCCCACCAAGATACCATCCCTCCCAGCTCCCACAGTGGGATGTGTGGCACTCACACAGCGTCTGCACGTCCACGTGCGCCAGGACAGCCCTTTTCTCTGCGATCTGGGCCCAGCTGCCATCAGGATCCTGAATCCACTCGGTGGCAGTGCAATGGTAGGTACCTGCGTCCCCCGCCTGGGCACCCCCCACGACCATGCGGTACCTATCAGTCCCTTCCTTGCCCAGCCGCAGCTCCCCTGCAGCCAGCCGCTCAGCATAGGGCGCTCCGGCCTCCACAGCCAAGTCAGACCGGAGTCCCACCACCTCCTGCAGCGTCGCTCGCCCCACTGGCGCCTCAGGCACGGCTCGCCCAAAGGACACCGCCAGGTGTGTGTGTTTCTGTGTGCTTGTCCTCGCCAGGCAGCCCAGAGCCAGCTCCTGCCCCTCGTGCACCGTCAGGCGTGGGGGCGAGGTTGGGGCCTGGCGGCCTCGGGGCCCTGGCGGGGCAGCAGACACCTGCAGCACATCTGGAAGAACTGGAGAGGACGGCTGGAGTGAGGGAGGGCTGGGAGCTGGCAGCCCTGGTTACTGCTTCCTGCGTACAACTCATTTCCCTAAACAGACTGTGAGTTCCTAGAGGGAAAATGTTGCGTGTTGTATTATTTCTTCTGTAACTCAGTGCTGCCAAATACAATGCTGGGCACACCACAGGCGCTCAATAAATACTTGATGAATTTCATAGAATAAGTTCATTGCCTACTCACCCTGATGTTTGAGACTGACCCCTATTTGAAATACTCAGAAGACAAAGAAACTTAAGGAGAATGTCACATGGTCTAACTTCTACCCTACCTTTACTCTCCCCTCCAGAGCCAGGTCCTGTATTCTCCAGGAGTAGAGTCTATCCCACCCATCAGGCTTCTCCACCCCCCATCAGGAATGGAGAGGGGACTGGGCACCTTAAGGACACTTCCCCTTCTCCCAGGAGATAGCTTGATATGATAAGAACACTGGACTGGAATGAGGAGTCTGGGTTTGAGTCCTACACCAGCCACTGATTTGTTGGGTGACTTTGTACAAGTCATTCAACCTCTTTGGGCCTCAAATTCCACAGCTGCAAAACCTGAGGGGTATTAGATAGGTTCCTCCTGGCCCTGACTTTTTATCTTGAGGGTGTGTGTGGCCCCAGCCCCATCCCAGGGCCCAGTACCTCTCAGCTCCACCTTGCCGCTGTAGCTGCCCAGGTAGCGGGCATCAGTGGACGGGGTGTAGCACTCGTAAACACCAGCATCCTGGGCCTGCAGGCGGGCAATCTTGAGCACCACGGCATCACCCTGTAAGCGCTGCACCTGCACCTCACCAGCCGCCACTCGAGGCCCAAAGACAGCGTAGGAGAAGCGCGTATCCCTGGTGCTGACGATGCCCAGCGCAGCCTCTGGGGCCTCAGGCCTGTACAGGAACCACTCGAAGTCCTGCTGGGCAGGGCCCTCGTAGCCACTCACATTGCAGGAGATAGAGACAGCTGTGCCAACCACTCGGTATAGGGGCCCCTCTGGGACCAGCACTTCCCGGGCCCAGCCCCCGAATCCTGTAAGGGAAGGCAGAAGGAGTTGGAGACACCTGACCTCCGCCAGCACCATTCTTAACCCCTGCCCATGAAAGGAAAGGAAACCTAGGGAAAGTTGGTACAGCTGGGACCCTGTTCTGAGAACAAGGAAAGGATGCTGGGTCATCAGACACCTGGGGCTCAAGGAAGTGGGCTAGGCCTAGGTTGGCCTTAGAACCCAGCTGCATCTCACTTCTGACCCACCAGAAGCAGACCCCTGTGGGCCCAGAGGAGTGCATCTGATTGCTGACCTAACCAGTCCTTGGTTCCAGCTGGACCTTGCTCTGTTCCCACCTCTTCGCCCACCTCCATGTCTGCCATTACTTCTTCAGGGCCTGGTCAGGGGAGCCCACTGGCTAGGGGAGTCTGAGACTACATGTCCCCTCCTTTGATTGAGGGGAGCTGGCAAATCTTGCTCAGAAGGGCTGGTTGGCTTAGCTGTGTCACCTGGGCCAGACAATGGAGCCAGTGGCCCAAGCTGGACGGGGCACAGACCCAGTCAGTCCTCACCACACAATGCCCTCCCCCCTGCAGCTGTGCCATGAGCTCACTGTTTCTCCCACCCCACAGGGCTGCCTAGGCAGCTGAGGCTTCTGGAGAAAGATCCAGGCTCTGCCCTGGCCTGGGGGCAGAAGATCCCCTCCCCCAGTGCCTGATAACCTTCTTGGCTAGGCTAGCCCAGCCCAGCTGACGCACCACACTCCCCAACTCCCTAAGAAAGCCTCCATTTGCATATGCAGTGCAGTGATTTACATATGGCTCCCTTTCTGTGGGGAGACACTGAACCCCCAGCCGCCCCTTTTCATCTCAGCTCAGAGGCAGAACCTCTCTGCCTGACCCTACCCCAGCAGATACTCCTGGCAACCCTGGAGGGCTCCCTTCTCTCCTTCCATGCTTCCATGGCCCATCCCCCCATTTTATAGGTGAGAAAGGTAAGGCAGGAGCAGTACGTCTTGGCCAAGATCCTGCTATTCCTGGATGGCTCCTGCAAACCCCTGCAGAGGGACAAAACCAGGGAGGAAGACAGGGAAACTCCAAGGCCAGGCCTAAAGGGACTGACCTCATCAGCCAGAGTATCACTGCCAGGCCTCCCAGGGAATATCCCTGGCCTTTCTATAGGGGCTGGAGGAAAGACCCAGGAGTCTGTGGTCAAACTCTGCCCTCCAGCTTCTCTAGAATGGCTCCTCTGAACTACCCCCCAGCCTCAGCTGGGCTCTTAGCCCCTTCCTTCTTCCTCTGGCTGAGTCACGGGAAAACTCATGGTCTGTTAGTTAGGGCACAGGCTGGAAGTCAGGAGGTCAGCTCCCACCCCCATTCCCACCCCCAGCTGTATGGCCTGGGACCAAGTCCCTTCCTCTCCCAGGCCTCAGTTTCCACACTGGAGAACGAAGAGCTCCCGGCTCTGACGGTGAGTGAGTGTGTGACTCAGGAGGGCCCTGCCCCAGGCAGTTTCATAATGGGGATGCAGGTGGAGACTGCCCAGCTGACACCTTCCCTGGCTGCCTGAGGGCAGACTCTGCTCCGAAGGGCCCCCTCCCACCTTCCTGGCTCCACAACTGCTGAGGTTTGGAGATCCCCATGGGAAAGTCACCCTCACAGCCTTAGGAAATCAGCTGCCACTCAGCTCTCTCTCCCCAGACAGGCCCCTCCTCTGTGTTAGCCACAGAAGGGAAGGGAGAGCAGAGAGAAGCCTGCTTTGGAGTCAGATCTGGGTTCAAATACTAGTTCCAACACTCACTAAATGTGTTTTCTGGGGCAAGTGACTTCATTTTCCTCATCCGTGAAATGAATACAGTGGGTGCTTAGATCTCAGCAGATTCACTCCTCCTGCGAAATGCACTTCCCCACCTCCCCCGGGAGGTGCTCCATGCTGCCCACTGGAGAAAACAAACCAAGTGCTAGGCAACCGGGCCCCACAGCTCCTTCCTCTCTGTACCTCCTCCTGCCTCCTGCCCAGGGCCCCAAGAAAAGGACTCATCCTAGCCCCATGGGGTCCAGGAACCGCAGCAAGGGAAGACTGCTTGGTGCCACTGTGGAGCTCTGGTCTGGAAACAGGCAGCTAGGGCTACCATCAGCCTCTGCCTTGACGACAGCATCTCTGAAGTCACCACCAACATCCTCAACCCCCACACTGCACCCTCATTTCAAGGGCTTCAGTCTTCTCAACATCTGTACAGGCAGTTTCACTGTCTCCATGCCACACTCTTCCCCAGGCCACCTCCTACAGGGAGCCCTCCAGTTCAGTCCAAAAACAATTCTGCTGTCACTACCCCCATGTACCCAGGCAAGGTTGGCCAAGAATACCCCACCATGAACACCCACCATGCCAGACACAGGGTGCTTGGAGATCCCAGGATCAGTCCCCATGGAACCTGGTTTCTCCTGAGGCAAGGAAGCTGGGACTAAGGGGGTGTGACAACTGGTGGGAGGTTGCAGAGCCAAGTGCATTGGGAGAGGGGAAGAAGAAGGGCAAAAAGGGACCCAGCAGAGGGTGGAGATGCAGTGAGAGAGGGAACTGCCCCCAACCTCAGATGATGGGGAGGGCAATTAGGGAGACTTATTTCAAAGACCGTGGGCAGAACTGGCCCCTGGGATTCCAGCCAACTCTGGGGCAATTATGAAGCCAGGGAAGCACTGCCCACGCAGGGCGGGCACCCAAGGCCAGTCCTGGAGCTGAGTGTGGGGCAGAAAGGAGTCACAGCATTTGGCAGAGCGACCCCAGGACTTGGGTATGCCGGCTGAGAAGTGAGGCCTGGCCCGCAGGCCTGGCAGTGTCTGGGGAGGCACCTCTGTGGATCCTAGCCCCGGGCCTAAAGCTGGGAACCCTCACTCTCCTCTTGACTGGCTCGGCAGGTGGCCACAAGGGGCAGTTGGGCGCGAGCCTGGGGAGGCTGGAGAAGGGGGGGATGCGAGAAGCCCCACAATGCTGAGGAGGCGAGGTCCGGGTGCCGGGTGGCAGGCACCTGCCCGGTGGGGCCGGGAACCGGGACCGGGGCCAGGCTTACCCAGCATTAACAGCAGCAGCAGCGGCGGCGGCAGCGGCGTGGGCCCAAGGGCGCCCATCCTGCGCGGCCGGCTCTGGGGAGGCTCCGGGGGTCGGCGCGGGTTCTTGGGGGCCGGGGCCGCAGGGGGCGCATGCCCGAGTGGGGGGCAGGAAGCGGGGCAGCGAGGCGTGGGTGCGCCGAGCGGAGCCGAACGGGAGCTGCCAAGTCCCCTCCCACCTCCCCTCCTCCCGTTGCTTTCCCTCCCGCCCTCCGCAGCCTCAAAGACCATCCCCGCCCCGGTTCCCGCCCCGCCCGGGTTCCCGCCCAGCCAGACTCCAACCCGGGCTCTGCACTGGGCCCCAGCCCCGCCCCTGGACCTGGCTCCGCCCCTGCCCCGCCCCTGGCCCTGGCTCCGCCCCAGCCCCCGGCCCCTGAGGGTTGGTGGCGCCTCGGCTCATCCTAATCCCCACCCACACTCGCACAGAGCACACCCAACTGCGCACCTGCCAGCCTTTCCCGGACAGTTGGGTGCAGGGGCCCTGGGGTTGGGGAGGTGACTGTGGCCACGCACTTAGAATCCAGTTATTTGCTCTGAGCCTCTAGTCCTCGTTGCAAACCCTCCTGAAGTGGCGGCGGGCGCGACGCAGGGGTTCCCGAACGTGAGGGGTTTGAGCTGAAGGACGCTTCGGGGCTCCGGAAGGTCACTAGAGACCTGTTTGTGTCCCCCTCGGAGGGCAATACCAAAGGAAAATGGGCTAGGAGGGTGGGCCGTCCTGGCGCCGTCACTTCCTGGTTGGGTGATCCTGGTCTGGTTGCTTAACCAACTTCAACCTCAGTTTTCTCCTCTGCAAATTGAACTGAGGTTGGCGACTTCCACCCAAAGGGTTATTGTGATGATTAATTGAGGTAATGTACATAAGGAGTTTGGCACAGGGTAACTAACACAAGTTAGGAGGTAAGGGGGGATTTGTTTTGTTTTCGGTTTTGAATTATTATTTGAACTGCTTCCTAAGAGGTTTAGTTTAGACCTAGTGTAGACCTGGAGTTTAGGTGAAGGAGTCTCTGTGTCCAGTGAGGGGAGATCGACATTGCTCTGTTCTGAGAAGGGCAGGAGAACTAAGGAGGGATCCTTCCTGGGGCTCTGTCTCTTCCCCAACTATGGGGGAGGTGGGGGATGGGGAGGGGCAGGAAGGATGAGGCCAGAACGGAAAGAAGGAATAGCCAGGTCTGCAAAGCCAAGGCTATCAAAGTGGCCATCAGGCCAGGTGCTCACATCTGTAATCTCAGGATTCTGGGAGGCCAAGATAGAAAGATTGCTTGAGGCCAGGAGATCAAAACCAGCCTGGACAACATAGTGAGATTTCATCTCAAAAAAAAAAAAAAAAAAAAATTTAAAGTGGTCATCAGTGGGAGGTGACCCCAGAGCTCACCTGGCACCCTTCATCCTCCAACCCCCCCTACCTGTCCCCTCTCATCCTCCCACGCTCCCACTCACTTTCTACCTCCTTTACAGAAGAGGAAACCAAGGCCCAGGGAGGGGAAGTGGCACAGGCCAGACCAGACTTTCCTTGACTTTCTATTCCCAGAGCATGGCACAGTGTCTGACTCAGAGGAAGTGCTCATGCAGTTGCCAGTTGAAGCCACTTTCAGGAATCCGGAGAAACTCTGAGGCAGAATGTTTGCAGACCTGAAGGCAGATCAGGGGTCCAGCCCTCGCCTCCCTGTACCACCAGGACTGGCCCAGGAATAGGGAAGCAGGTGCCTGTTTATCCCCACTTGGACATACCCACAGCCTGATTTCTCCAGTCCCATTTCACATCCATAGGCATATTGTGCTATGTGAAAACTGAAAGTCATAGGGGAGCTTTTGGAGGAAAACCACTCTCCCTTTACTTAGGAGTTGAGTGGACTCAATGCCTTCCTGTCTGAGAGATGAAAGATGTTACCAATCATCATCATCATAATAGATGACATTTATGAAATGCTTATACAATAAAGCCCTTTTGGATATTAGTTCTAGTCTTTACAGCATATTTTGCAAGGTGGTTTCATTTAATAAAAGAGAAACCTGAGATTCAGGGGGTTAAGTATCTTGTCTAAGGCCACACCGCTTTGAAGTGGCCAAGATGTGACTTAAGCCCAGGCCTGTCTATCTCCAAAGCCACAAATCTTCCTGTGCCCCACTGTCCCTCCTCCCAAGCCTCTCCACCTGGTAAACTCACTCATTCAACAAATACTGATGGGGCCAGCCTTGTGCTGGACACTGGAGAGCCTGGTAAACAAGGCTGACATGGTCCCCTGCCCGTAGGGAACATAGTCGTATGTGCTAGGGAGACATTTCATACACAAGTAATAACCAACCTGCAGTGTGAGCGTTATGAGAGGGATCTTCGGGGACCTGACCCATGGCTTGGGGCGAGGTGTAGAGAACTGGGCTGGTGTCTCCAGAGGCGAGGAGGCCCAGGTAAAACAGGAAAACGCAGCTTTTTCCACAGGCCCCTCCCCAGACTGCGGGTTCCAGCGGCGGCCAGCTGGGGGAGCCATAGCCCAAGCCTGACTCGCCGCACAGCGGCTTATGTAACTGGGAAAGCTGGGAAGGAGAACAAACTCCAGGCACGAGGCGCTGTCACACATTCAGACACATGTCCCCACTGTGACGGAGAGGGGCTTCACGCAGAAAGATGTCTCGCAGACACACACCCCCACAGAGCGATGCACACATACGCACATGCTGCAAAGAATACGTCGTGCAGACTGGAGAGCACTCCTGTAACCACTCATCACACCCATTAAAGACACACCGGCCTACCAGCACCCCGGCAGGCGCCCCCTGGGTGGGTGAGCAGAGAAAGGAGCAGAAAAAAGGCCTTTCTAGGAGTGTGAAGGCCAGACTGAGACGCGAAGGAGGAGGAAGCCTGGGACTGCAGAGACACAAGGGTGGGGTATGCAGTAGTGACCGTGGGGCCCCCAGAGCCTGGCTGCGCTGTGGTGTCACTAAGCCACCACCAGCTTCCCACCAGCCCACCACGCATGACCAGGTGTGGACGTGCATCAGACGCCAGTCCTGTTTCACACACTTGTTTAATTCGTTTCGCCTCCAGATGACATCGGTACAAGGCACCAAGGTGGCACTGAAGTATCATAAGTGCCATTAAAGATAATTAAGACCCATGCTCTGCCCCAAAGCAGTTTATAATCTGGCTGAGATATCACACACTGCAGTCACAACCAAGGGGACATGGCTCTCAGAGAGAAGCACGTTCAAAAACAGGACCATTATTGTACTCCGACCTGTGCCAGGTGTGCAATATGATCTCATTTAATCCTCACCAGAACCATGTGAAATTAGTGCTATTATTATCCCTGTGAGAAAACTGAAGCATAGAGAAGTTAAGGAATTTGCCCGAGGTTAATGGATCGGTTACTGTCCAAACCAGGATTTGAATCTAGGATTGTCTAACCGTGGAACCTCTGCTTCTAACTCTGTTGCATTACTTCTTAAAGGTAAACATTGCTAGAAACAAAGCTAAGCATAAACCTCACACACTTAGGTACATACCCAACTATAGACACAGATACTGCCATGGAGACAGAGTGACAAACACATCAAATAAATAAGCATACATAATCAGCAAATGGTAAGACATAAAGACATATAGAAATCACACACACACACACACACACACACCCAGGACTCAGCTCTCTCTCTTCTAAATGTGTATAAACCCCAGCTTTGTGGGGAGCTAAGGATCACACATGAGAGTGTCCTGTGATCTATGTGTGTTTATAAAGCATTGGCCCATACTGATGAGCTATATTTTCCCACCCTCCCAAAAAGGAAAATCTCTTTGCTGAGTTGCTGAGAGGCTAAAGCAGAGTCAAAGACAGAAGCAGCTCGACAACCGACCCTCACCCGAACAACAAACTCATGCAGAGACACACCAAAACAGTGGTGCACACACATAGGTAAACACACAGATATCATGCGCACTCAAGCACACTCACAGAACCACAAAGCCGTCTGCCCCACTCACACACACCTACACACATTCACACTCCACGCTCTCCCTCCTTCCTGCCTAGGCCAGGCATCTGCACCCTCATGGACTCTGCGCTTGTATGTGCGTGTGCGCGCATCCATCCACTCCCCGAACCCTCCTCTTGCCCTGGCTGAGCCCAGCTCCTGCCCCAGTTCTCAAACCCTATGCCAAGGGGGCAGCACAGCTGTTCAAGAAGAGCAGAGCCACAATGCCACTGGGGCCTTGGCACAACCTGGCCCTGACTCCTGAGGGGGCCCTGCCATTTCTGTACCCAGGGTGAGTGCCAGCTGCCGCCCACTCTGGAATGCCACGCATGAGTCCCCGGGAGCTGGAATCCCCTCAGCCTCCCTCCCCTGACAAGTTCTTTGTTCCCCAGTCCCACAGGGTGGGTGCCTGGGCTCCACCCCAGATGCTGTCCACCCCACTCCTCCGTTCCCAGCCAGCTCAGAGGGAACCGATGGCTCCGACATATGTTTGGATGGTAGCGTGGGGCGGAGGCACCCCACAGTGCGACAGCACTTCTTCCCCAACCTGAGCAGCCTGGGGTGGGAGGGGATGAATCAAGGGCAGGTTAGACAGAGGTTTGTGGGCCGAGTGTTGTAGCTGAGCCTCTGGGGGTAGGAGGTGGTTAGCACCAGGTGGCTGCCTCTTAGTCACCGAGCTTGAGCAAGAGGCAGATTTGGAGAATGAGCGTGGACATCCAGCTCCGAGCGAGGTGAGAAGGAAGTTATAATCATTGCTAATACGTACTGAACTCCTACTTTGTGCTGGGCACTGCTGTCCACGCTGTGCCTGTGTGTGCATGCGCTCATTTAGCCTTCACAGCCCCATGAGTAAGTACTATGGTTATCTCTGTTTTACAGATGGCAGGGGGAGATTACATAATGTACCTAAGGTCACATAGCTAGCAAATGACAGCGCCCAGATCAAACACAAGCTACTCGACTCCCAAACTTCAGCTTCCCAAACATTCTTCTTCTTCCTATTCCCCTAATCTGCTCACATTCATCCATACGTGCACATGCATGTGTGTGCGCGCACACACACACACACACACACACACCTATCTGGTGCCTGGGCAACCTTTCGAAATAACTGTGTTTTTCCACTATGTAGCTCCAGCTTCCAGCACATAGTGGGTGTTCAGTAAATATTTGCTGAATGAATGAATGCAGTGCTGGAGGCCCTGGCAAAGAGGAAACAATGAGAGTTGTGTGTGTGTGGTGGTGGTATGGGGCAGGCAGGGAGGGAATGGGTGATTTCTTGCAAACACACAGAGCCCTCTGCTGCAAATACTGTCCAAGACACACTTCTAACTCTGGGGCCCCAGCCCTCCAAAGCTCCCTGGGTGGGAAAAGAGCATCCGAGGTGGAAGGGGGTCTAGACTCTCTGCTCTAATCGGAACTTAGGAAAGGGTCTGGGGAGAGCTCTGGAAGAGGACAGGAGGCACAGGGCCACCGCAGCCTGCTCAGCCACCGCAGCTCCTGCGCTTTCACCTCTCCCTGACCTGGTGCTTCGGGCTGTCCCCCAGCCTCCCTCAGACAGCTCCTGCCTCCTCCACTTGTCCACCTGGACGCTCCAGGACCCCAGCACCCCTTGGCTATTTTGGCTAAAGATTGAACAATTCCTCTTTTCCCTAGTCCAACTGAAACAAGGGTGGAATTTTTCCAAAGGCTCTCTATTAGGAAAGTAAAGGGAAAACAAAGCCAGAAATAAAGACTGTAAAAACAAAGAAACAGATGGAACAGTGGGGGGTGAAGGAGCCGGCCCTGGGAGAGAGCATGAGCCTGAGTCCTGGTGCTAGCATGCGCCCCCCTCCCCTTGCTCCCACACCCTGTCCTCAGCCCTTTGATGGCCTTTCCCACTCTGCATTTTGTAATTACAGGGCTTGTTTATATCTGCCTCTCCATCTTGGCTCCGGGCTTCTCAAGGCCATTGTTAAATTAACTCTTTTCTGCTCTGCCCCAGTACCCAGCACAGTTGCCTGGCGAGGAGCAGAAGCCCAGCAGACATTTGCAGAGTGGCTGAGCAAGTGCGTGAGCAGCGAGTGAGACAGGGAATCAGGGCTCTTCCTCTCTGGTGGCCACATCAGCTCCACAGGGGACACTGATTTCCTCTGGAGTCCATCTTACCCTGGTCACCTACATCTACAGCTGGTAGAAGGTTTCTCCTCCTATTTCAGAGCCCGAACCTTCCACCCCTTGGGAAATAACCCAGGCCGGCTTCTTGGGCAGCCTAGGAAAGGCCGAGTTCTGTTCTCTGAGGTGGGAAGGGCGCTGGAGATCAGATCAAGCTGGAAAAGAAGTTGC
Source organism: Lepilemur ruficaudatus (assembly GCA_963574885.1). Taxonomy (NCBI): domain Eukaryota; kingdom Metazoa; phylum Chordata; class Mammalia; order Primates; family Lepilemuridae; genus Lepilemur; species Lepilemur ruficaudatus. The sequence goes on along the minus strand of CAUYRT010058536.1, from coordinate 13,217 downwards.
GGTCTGAAGGCCAGCACACTGGAAATCACAGGCAGAAATGATAGCTAATGTTAACTGAGCATTTTAATTCTCAAAACAACTCTGTGAGTTAGACCTGTTAAGGAAACTGAAGTTCAAAGAAGCTAAAACATTTGTCCAATTAGTGGTAGACCTGACATTTCTTATCCAGGAGTCCTGACTCCACAGCACAAGCTCTTAACCACGTTGCTGTGTAGTACGAACCATCATCCTGAGAAGGAGCTGGTGCCCGGGTGATGATGACAAGGGTGTGCAGGTCCAGACAGCCGGCAGGACAAGGCGACGGAATCAAGGCGAGCAGGACTGACCACTCCAGGTGGGCACTGGCGCGCTGAGTGCTGGCATGAAGGATCCCAGCTCCTGAACTGGATATCCCTGGGGCAAGGGGACTAGAAAGAATGAACCTGACAATTAGGGAATGAGGCGGGTTACCAGTCAGGAGCTCAGATGCAGGAAATAAAGCTCCTTTGTTCCCAACTAACTGAAAAGCTTTGGTGCTGGAATTCTGCCTTTGACAGACCTGGATTTGCCAGCTGTGCAGCCTGGATCCGTCACTGACCTTCTCTAGCCTTAGTTTCATCATCCATAAAACGAGAATTATTATAGCACTGATCTCATCGGTTTTTGAGGATTATTGTGAAGATAAATGAGAAATGTATCATGGGGCCTCATTACCAACCAAGCCAGGCACGGGCAGGGTGGGACAGTGGTGATGGAGAGGAGTCTTCCAGATGGGCACACTCGCCCCTGCTCCCACGCCTCTGCTTTCTCCATTACCCACTGTCTGCTTTCTCCTTCCACCCCTGTGATCCTCTTGGAAGAGGGTAACCTACACCCTGCCCCAGCTTTCTCACCACACACTCCTCAACCCTTCATGATTTTTTTTCCAAACTTGACACACTAGGAAAATGGTTTTCTCAAAGGTCACACAAGTGACCTGTGAGTTGACAAAAAAGTAAGCAGCTTTCATTTCCCCTTGCCATTTGAGATTTGAAACTGTCAGTTCCTTGCCCCTTAAAACTTTTTCATCTCTCAGCTTCCAGGCCCCTTTACTTGGCCTAGTTCTCCATCTCTAGGGCTTCTCTATCTCACCATCTTCCAGATCCTCCTTGTCTCCCCAGGGTATTCCCCGCGGTTCTGTCCAAGATCCCCTACCTTGGCCATCTCCTCTGCTCTCCCGGCTCGGTGGTCACCTCTGTGCAAATGACTCCCAAGCTCTAGTCCCCATTTCCATCACCCACTGGGCACTCACCTGCCTGCCAGTAGCCGCTCAACCGCTCAACCTGAATATGCCCCAAAGCAAACTTGGGGCTTCTCTTCTAAACAATCTCCATTCTTCCCTACCTCATTTTAGTTAACTTAGCACCAACACCCCCGGCATCTCCAACTCCTTCCTTCCTTCCCCTGACATCCAATCAGTTGCCAAATCCTGAAATTCTACCTCGCAAGGATCTTTCTCATCCATCCCTGTCTTCTCTGTGTCATTGCCACTGTCTTGCTCCAGACCTTCGCCACCTACAGCCCCTGCCAGTCTCTCCCTTCCAGCCCAACACTCCTGCCCGTGTCATACATGCACCCTGCAATCAAGGGAGCCTTCCTAGAGCACAGTTGCAGTGAAATTACTCCCCTGCTCAAAAACTTGAAGTGGCTCCATATTGTTTATAGCAATATTTCTCAAACTTGCTTGGTGGTAAAAATACAGATTCCCACTCCCCATCTCCACCCTCATGAATCAGAATCTCTAAGAGATGTGTCTGTTGTTTGAGATATATATATATATATATATATATATATATATAAACAGGGTCTCTCTCTTTGTTATCTGGGCTAGAGTGCAGTGGCATCATCATAGCTCACAGCAACCTCAAACTCCTGGGTCAAGCGATCCTCCTGCCTCAGCCTCCCAAGTAACTGGGACTACAGGTGTGAGCCACCATGCCCCCCCCTGTTTTATATTTTTTTAAAAAAAACCAAGGTGACTCTTATCATCAGAGCCTTTAGGACACACTGGCATTTAGAACGGCACTTTCTCTGGCATTCAAGGCCCTCTGTGAAATGGCTCCAGCATCCATTCCAGTACTGCCTCCCATATTTCCTCCTTGTGCACTGGAGCTTCAGCCCTCCGTGCCTGTGCTCACATTGTTCCCTCCCCTTTGTGCCTCTGAGCCAGATCCTACTTATCTGCCAAGACCCAAGTAGAATACCACTCCTTCCATGAAGACCTTCCTGATTCTCCCAGCTGAGAACATCTCCCTCTTCTCTGGGTTCCCATTGCCCTGGAAATGCAGTGGTGTGCAACCAGCAGCCAGCAGTGCCTGGCTCAACACACAGGCTCAGTGTTGGCACTTTTCCTCCCCTTTACCTTCTGGAGTACTCCTCCCTGTCGCTATTGCATCCAAGAGTTTGGTCATGTGCTCCTGGAGACAAGAACCCTGAATAGAAGCTTCCATAGGTCCCTACAGCACAGAAGTTAAATGTGCAGGCTCTGGAAACAAACCAAGTTTGAATCCCAGCTCCCCTACTTGGGTAAGCTTAGGGTCTATGTGCCTCAGTTTCCCCATCTGTAAAACAGAATTATAATGAGGACTAAATTAAGTAAAGCATGCTGTCTTCATCAGTTCTGGAGGCTAGGAAGTCCAAGACCCAGGTGCCGACAGACCTGTTACCTAGTGAGGCCCACTTCCTGGTTTGTAGACAGCTATTAATATCTTCTTGCTGTGTCCTCACATGGCAGAGAGCAGACAGAGAGAAAGCAGGCTCTCTCTTGTGTCTTCTTATAAGGGCACTAATCCCATCCATGAGGGCTCTACCCTGATGACCTAATAATTACCTCCCAAAGTCCCCACCTCCTAATATCATCACCTAATACTCACATCCTTTATCAAAAGGATTCATTCTGTAAAATTTGGGTTCAGTCAAAAGGCCAAATTCAAGGATCCAGAAGGCCACATGTGGCCCCAAGGCTGCAGGTTCCCCACCCCAAGGCTTCACCTGATTGATCAGAGGTCAAGTGCACGCAAGGGACTTGGTCAAGTGCACGCAGCTAGTTAGTGGTAAAGCAAGTTCCAACACTGAAAGCCTCTGCCCTCCCTGCAGCCCAATCCAGAGCGATTTCCAGTACACCATGGCCTGGCCTTCGCTCTTGCAGTGTTGGGATGGAAGAACCACTGAGGCAGGAGGCAGAGCCCAGGCCCACCCACTCTCACTTGGCAGAAATGGAGGTAAAGAAGTGGGGGAAGAGGGGGATATGGGGGGACATTAGAGGAAATGATAGGGGAGACTCCCCAAGGGCTAGGAGCTTGCCCTGGGAAGATAAGGTCAAAAGATGAGGCGGAGTGATTTGGTAACTAAATGGCATAAGATTCTGACCAAAAGGACAACGAGATGGGAACCTTGTTTGCCTTGATTGTAATGGCCTCTCCAGTACCTTGCACAGAATTCAGCATATAGTAAGTGCTCAACAAATGCTGCTTGACTGTCTGAATGGGGCAATAGCATCAACAAGCATGTACACTGTTGATTTAAGTTACCCAGGGGGAAACTCACATTCCCCAAGGGGCAATGGTGAGAACATTCAGACAGGAGCACAAGAATGAAAGGATCCTGGACTTTCAGAGAAACCAAGGCACAGAGGAGGCCAGGCTCCCTGAAGTTCCGAGGCGAGTTGGTTATGTGAGAGGGAGGCAGTGGCCCTGTGTGCCAGATGTTTGCAGGGCACCCTACCCTAGCTGGGCATCCGGAATGCCAAAGGGGACAGGCAGATAAACAGAGCTGTATCCTGGGCCAAGTAGAGGGGGCCTGGTAGGGGAAGAAGGAGGTAGGAAGGAGGAGGCGGAGGGGCCAAGCCAGGCTGCCTCTTGATAGGGGGAGCTGGGAGGCGGGGTGCTCTGGGCCACTGGCTGGGTCAGATCTCCAGCCAAAGCAAACCTGCCTCAGGGGGTTGAGGGGCTGCTCCCTCCCTGCCGGATGGAATCAAAGGAAAACAGGAACCCTAGAGGGCCCAGCTGTGACCCTTGCCCCCCACACTCAGTGAGGCCCATTAACCCAATCCTCCCTGTATCCCCTAACATACTTAGCCCAAAAAATCTCTGGAAACAGATTCCTTTGGTATTTGCTAATCAAATACCAGCCAAGAGATGTCAAGTTTTCCCAGACTCCCCGAAGCCCTGCCCTTCTCCCCAAAAGATACCCAGACCCTGTCCCACCTCTCACAGTGGCCCTCTATAAGAAACCAGGGTAGTCTTTGTCCAAACTTGAGCCCTTCCTCTTTTCTACGCCAAGTGTTAAAGGGGTCAGGCTCATTTCTGCAGGTTATACTAATAAGCAAAGCAGGAGCACCTGGCCCTGCGCTAACAAACAAGCTAGGAGTGCCCACCCCCTCGGATCTCCTTCCAAACTCAGGTCTCCAGTGATGGTTCTTGCACAGATACAGCAGCAGGTAACTTCTGCTGTTCACCTGAGCTGAGCCATGAGCTGAGGGAGAAGTAGCCTGGAATGTGGGCATCACTGGGGTTGGAAAGGGACCCCAGAGGTTTTCTCACCCTGTTCCTTGTCATTCAGATGAAGACGACAAGGCCAAAGCAGAGAAGTCTTGTCCAAGGTCATACAGGTGTTACAGGTGGACACAGGTCCAGTAGGACCAACCTCAGCTGGCCTGACTTGCAGGCAAGCACCCATTGTATCAGACTACGCTGAGGACCAGCACATGAGTTGGGGCAGAGGGGAAAACAGGCACAGAACTGCCCTGGACCGTCATGCTCAGGGAGAGGGGTTGACATGGGCACCTGGGCCACACAGAGAGTCCTTTCCTTTTCCTGCCCGGCTTCCATCTGCGTGTCTAGGTAGGAACACAGCATGGATCTATCCAAACCCAGAGAGAAGTAAGGCCAAAAAGCCGTGGGTATGGAGCACGGGCAGAGAGATCGAGGAAAATACTTCTGGGTACTTTTTCCTCCTACTTCCTAAGTTCTATATAATGTGGTTTTAAAAATAAAAAGGATAATAAAAACAATCTGAGGGAGAAATTAAAGATGACAGAACCAAGGAGAGACAGAAGAAGAGATTTTTTTATGCGGAAAATCTGAATTTGAGTAGACTGAAAAGAAAGATTAGAAAGAAAACAGAGGAGCAAATGTCAAGGGAGAGATGGAGAGAAAACCCAACACCGTCCTTGTGGTCCAGTGGGGAAACTGAGGCAGCAACAGGACTTAGGCAGCCACTCTGTGGCTCTGAGCCCGAACTTCCAACTGCAAGGTCACTACAATCCAAGGGAGTGGAGGAGAGAGGGCTGCACAGGAAGGGAGAAGAGAAGTCACCTTTCCTGGACACTTGACATGGCCAGCCAGGCCCTCCGCGCTCCTCCCATCCTATGTCCCCAAGATGGGCCAGCCCTGGAAGCAGAAAAACTTCCCCCACATCCCCCAGAAGGCCTCAGAAGCCTGACAGTGGTGACAAGCCCACAGGCCCCAAAGGAGAAAGGAAAAGGAGAGTTAGTGGAGGAAGAAGGGAGAGAAGGAGAGACTTCTGGAGAGGCCTGGCTCCGAGACGAGCCCGGGAGGAGCAGGACTGGAGAGCTGGGCCTGCTTGGGACTGGGGCACAGCCATGGGGTGAGGGGGCGGGAGGAGGGACAATGGGGTGATAGAGCCTCCCAGCTCTTCCTTCCCTCCCTCTCTCCCTCCTCCTCTCTCTTTCATGATCTTGAAACAACCTTCAAGTCTGGGCTGGAGGCCCCAGGAGGCCAGTCACTTAGGAAACAAAACTGTTTCTTGGAGACCTTGAAAGCCCATCTGCAGCTGAACAGCGTCCCCACCCCCTCTGTGCACACACACATTCTCCCATGGACTCTCACGTACACCCACGCCCGGCTGCACGCGCGCCCCGCTGGCCCACACGCACGCACACGTGCACGCACACAGACTCACACGCACCTGTACACTAGCCACGCTTGCACACAGATTACGTACCTGTAATGGATTGGCCACACGTCCACATGAGTGTCGCCCTTCAGTCCTTTGCGGAGCTCCTCCTTCGGAATTACCGTTTTGTGCGTTGACACCATCTCGTACCACACACAGGTCCTCCTCAGGCGTTAACTAGCACACACACTCACATACACACACAGCCCTACATCCCAGAGCTTCTCTTAGCGACCAAACATTGGATTCCGGACCCCTCCATACCCTCTCTGATCTGTGACTTCTCTCAAGCCCACACCCCAGCCCAGTCATGCCAGCCTTCCTACCTCCTGCTTTCAAGCCTGTCTTTCCCTCCCTTTTGTTCCTCTTACTCCAGAGGCCTTGATCCAAACTAGTACCTCTGGCTGTGTTCAAAGAAAGCAACCCAAGCACTCCAGATCAAAGAATCAGGTGTCTACACCCGTTTGTGTCCTGCAATCTGAGGTACATGGTGAACGAGAAGCAGGTAGACTCCCAGACCCTCACCTCTCACCAGGAAGGGAGGGTGGTCAGTGACACATGGGTGAAGGATGGGCCCTGGGTGTCTTGTCCCCACTTGGACTTGTCCAAATCCCAAGTGTGTGAGCTGCAGTGCCCTTGGGGCTGTGCTCTAAGCCCAAATGTGGGGCATGGCAGGGAGCCCCAGCAGGCTGTAGGGGCAGAGGAAGGGCACCATCCTTTCCGGTACTGAGCCTGGCTGCAGGGACCAGAGCCAGGGTCTTTGGAAGTACTGGGCAGTACTGGGAGGTGCCAGCAGGGGGTGGGTGGTGGGTGGGGGATGAAAACTGGTAGAGCCCAGCGGCTGAAGTTTGCACAACTTCAGGTTATGAGACTGAAATTTTCTCTTCTTTTTCACTTTGTGTCCTGGAGAAGGCTGGGCAGAAGATAACCCAGGAACCTAAGGAACAGTGCTTCCTAAACCCCAAGTTATCATATCATTCCCCTCTCAGTGTCAAAAGCCCCAGCCACTTTTGAGCCACTCTTCTGGCAACTTCTACCCTGGGCAGTCTCTCCTGATATCTAACCACAAGCTTTCTTGCTACACCAGCTACTCTCCTCTCATTCTCTCCTCTACCCAGAGGGGCTTGAGCTGGTATCTCTGTGTTCCTGTCACTGTTTCCTTTCTCTGCCTGTTCTCCCCCAGGCCCAAATCCCAGGTCAGTGGAAGGGGCCCATGGCCTTCCCCGTCCTACCCACCCTTTCTGCCTGTAACCCAGGAGGAGGAAGAAGGGTGGAAGTGGGATGTAACCTTCCAAATCCCTGTAATGGAAAATCTCAAGTGCAGGCCTAGAGGGGGCCAGTTATTTAGGGAATTCAGATGTGAGCCCTGTGCCCTGAGAGTGGATTTGCTGGAGAAGAGGTTGATAATCTCTCTGCAGGGAGTTCCCTATGGGGCCAGAGAGGGACCCAGCCCAGCCAGCGGGCAGCAACTTAGGTCTCTGGGCCACAGCCCCCCTCCCCTCCCCCTTTCCGCCTCACTTCCTTTGCTCTCAGGAGGCTCAGACTTGCCCCCACTCTGCTGGCTGCCCTTCATGCCATTTCTGTGCCCGGAGAAATAGGGACATTCCAGGAGAATCCTGTCCCAGGAGAAGGTGGGGGCAGGGTTTTTCTTTTCTCTCTGCCCCTTTTGGTTTCCCTTCTTTCTTTGCCTGTCATTCTTGGGCTCTTTCATCAAATGAGCAGCAATGACACCCCGACACCCCTAGACCAGCCAGCCCTGTCCAGGCAGGGTCATTTCCTCCACCCCTGTTTCTAGCTGGTACAAGGCTGAAGACAGCCCTTCCTGCCTGAGGCAAGGCCCCATCCCACTCCCCAGGTACTTCTCCCAGGCTTCACTGCAGAGGCCTCCCCTCTAACCTGGGTCCTCCATGCTGAAGGTGTGCCTTCCCTGCCCCACTGGAAGAAGGAAGCAGTCACTCTGCTTTCAAGTTCACGTACCTGGTATCTGTTATGCCGTTGACTGCCACGCACCTCTTAGAAGCTCTGTGTTGTCTTCTTTTGACTTCTCCCCACACTACTTACCAACCCCAGACGTAAGTTCAGCCCAGAGCCCTTCGGCAGTGATGAAAGGAGTGGTATGTCTGCTCCAAAAACAGGTTATCAAAGCCCATGGATGGCATCAAACACCTGCTGGGCTGGGTCCAGGTGACCCTCCAGGTCCCTCAGGTCCTGCTATCCCTGGCCTGCCCCTCCGTAACTGCTTCCTGGCCCAAGGAATCTTCATTTTCTTCCCAAACTTTGGAGAGCTTACATCTGGGAGGGCTTGGGGAGACCCTCTTGCCCATCCCCAGACTCACGCTGCCTCTTGGGCCAATTTTGGCTCCCACTAGGGCCCCCTCCCAGGTGCCTAAATGCAAGAGCCAGCTCTGGGTTCAAAGTCTAAATTTTTCTTTTTCTTTTCTTTCTGCCTTTTCTGTTTTCCCTTCCTCTCTTTGCCCGTTATTCTTGGGCTCTTTCATCAAATAAGTGGCAAAGACACCCCTAGATCAGCTGGCCCTCCCTGTCCCTGCAACTCTATAGTGGAGGGAACAGTCTCTCTTTCTTCCTCTAGGAAGTTGGATGTAGACTCAGGAGACCTGAGTTCTGGTTCTGGTCTTATCAGCTCAAATTGTTTAATCCCTCTGAGCCTCAGTTTCTCCACCTGGAAAAGAAAAGGAAGGGTTAGACCACATGGCCTCTGGCATCCTGGGATTCTGAGCCCACTGCTCCCCCCAGCTCGTTTCCCCACTCTCCGTCCTGGCCCCCTCCCCTCACCTCCCTCAGCGTGCTGTCACAGGCCAGAGGGGGTTGAGGGGGCTGGGGGGGATGCCAAGGGACAAACAACTGTCAAGGGCCAGCAGCTAAAGGGGCGGGAGGGGAGGAGTCCTCAGGGATCCTGTTTCAACAAACGTTTCTTTCCCGAGGAGGGGAAGGCGGGGGAGAGGGGGAGAAGGACCTATTTAAAGCTACCCTGTTGCTTCGGCTGTCTCTGTCTGTCTGCCAGGGTCTCTGGCTGTCCCAGGCTGGCCGGTGTGGGCTTGGGATCCTCCTGGTGACCTCTCCAGCCTAGGTCGCTCAGCCACTCTGCCCCAAGATGGGCCGTGGGGTGAGTATCCCCAAAGAGCAAGGGTGGCTCTCTGGAGGGTTAGGGAGGCTACAGAAAAAGAATGGAGTGGAAATGGGATGTGGAGGGAGGGGAGAAGCTGACCGAGTGGGATAGTTTCAACTTGGAACTAACAGTCTCCAAACTGCAAATGCGTGTACAGATCCCACGGCGCCCGCATGCCAAGCACTCTTCTCTCTGCCCACCCACGTTAGCCCCACAACCTGCCCCACACGCCCCTCCAGCTCTCCCTCCACCCCATTCCTGCATCCCTGGCCCTGCTCTTCCCCAGGGCAGTCCTCCTCTCCCACCACACGTCCTGGCTGGGAAGCCGAGGGGATGTTTGGCACTATTAGTGCTCTCACCTTTGCTACCTACTGAAAATATCCACTCCTCGGGGAGAACCAGCCTGAGAGGATAGGGGTCCAGTTCGAGCTTGGAGAGGAGCAGTGGAGCATCCTGCTCCCGGAGTCACCAAGCAGTTCCAGACATCAGCTCCAAGGGCCCTGAGTGCCAGGGACAGCTGGGAGGGGTGTGGGAAGGAAGAGCAATATGCCCCCAGCCTAGCACCCTCCGGATGTCCCAAGCAGCATTGTCTTTGGATCTCCGGGCCATGGGCTTTGAAGATTTTCCCAGAGGCTGGTGAGAGCTGCCCGCCCCCCAGTCCACCCCCGTCCATGGCATTCTGCAGTGATGGCCACGCCAAGGGGAAGATTAACAACCACGACGGGGCAGGGCAGGCAGGAACAGGGCTTCAAATTCTTGGAAATGAAATTCCCATATGGAGCAAAGTGACCCAATCTCTTCACATACCGTGCCTGGCTGCTTTCCCTTTGTGGAATGTTGGCAAAAGAGGGCACGGAGGGGAAGGGCATGGTGAGCACCGGGAGGGTGTGAGGAAGAACATGCCTGTGGGGAAGTTTCTGGGCCCAGGACGAGTCAGGCAGGGATGTGTTATTGCACTGTGTTGAGCAGCTGGGAAAACTCTGAGCCTGGACACCAGGTTCCTGAGCTGGGGTGGGAGCTATAAATAGAAGCGGAGTGTGTGTGTGCGTGTGCGTGTGCGTGTCCATGACCACGTGTTCTCTGTAGGCTGCAAGTCCTGCAGATATTCATGGACGAGCACCTGCGTTTGTGTCTCAGCAGGCAAATTAGCAAATGTGCAAGCCTTCAAGCGTGCAAAAGCATAGGTGTCGCTGTATGGCTGCATGGGGGTCTATGGGCCTGCCCTTAGCAGCTGTCTGGGAGGTGTGGGTCTCCCAGAGGAAGAGGTCACAGTCGTGGGAAGATATACTGACTTGGGACCTTGAGCTGCACCTTGACATCTCTCACTCCCCACAGAAAGGAGTCCCCAGCTGAGGTGCAGGACCTGTGAGGAGAGGCTGGGGCTGATGAGGTCAGACAAGCTCCCCACTCTCTGACCCAAGTGGAGAGAGAAGGAGGGGAGGTATCCCCCTACCCTGCTGCACCTTGGAGCAAGGTGGACCCAGCTCAAAGGGTCCTGCGTGGGAAGCAATGTGACCTTGACTTCTCCAGTCTTTCCTGCTCCCCTACAAGCCCAGAATTCCCCAGGAGCTGGGGGTGAAGTAATAGCAAGACCAGGCACAGATCTGAGCTGTCTGGGCTAAGAGGCTGGGCAAAGTGGGGGCACTTAGGGCCTGGAGCTTGGAGTCCAACCTTCCAGGAGACCCTTGAAGAGGGACAACACCCACTACCCACAACCTGTGCTAAAGGTCATTTTTCACCTCCAATCCCTTCTTCCCTGCATCTCCACTCCAGAGCCAGGCCCAACTGTCCCCCATCACCTTGTGGCCGTAAAGGGCAGCGTGGGAGTTGGGGGAAGGGCTGGCTCTAGTGGGGAGGGAGCCCAGTCTGCTCCAGCTGCCACGGAGAGGCTGAGGTGGGGGATCACTGGCTGATTCCCAGCTGCCCCCACTCTGTCCCAGCCTCTGGCTTTCTCAAAAAGAACTCTCTGTTCTCCTTCAGCATTCAAGACCCAGAGAGGGGGACTTGTGGTTGGAGGAGGGAGGAGTGGGGGGAGGAGGGGGGGTCCTTGCTTCCTCTCTTTCTTTCTTGCCTGGGCAGCCAATGGCCCCAAATCTCCGCAGGCTCCTGGCTGCACAGCCTGCGATCCTTGCCAGGACGACAGGAGGGGGAAGAGGCAGTGCGTCCCAAGTTCTGAGGCTGCTGCAGATCCGGGTGGGAGCTGGGGAAGGAGGCACTGCATGGAGCTGCTGAGCTCAGCCACAATCCAACATGCCAAAGCGCAGGGGCCAGCAAGTGTTTAAAACGTGTGCATTTGATTCCAATTTGATTTCATGTCTGAAAGTACAGAAATTCCTCTGGGCTCTGCCCCACTCCTCTCTGCATGCCCAGTCCCGCTTCTGTCCCTGAAGCTCCTGAGGGTCACACGGAAGCTTGTCCAGCCTCATCTCTTGCCTCTGGTCCCTTCACTGCATTTCATCCTTTTCTCAGCCTTGTTCCAAGAACAGAGTTAGCGAATCTAAAGCATTTCAACCCATGCCACCAAATGAACCCTCTCAAGCCACCTGTGAAGGGAGAGGTAGAACTGCTCACGAGCCTTTCCCCGCTGCTTCCGTGGGGCTGCTTCAGTCTCCCCAAGATGATCAGCCTCTAGCAGGCCAAAAATAGCCTGGATCCTCAGATGCTCCAGATGGAGACAAGTGTATGATTTACCGGTCACCTTTTCTGAAAAGAGAACTTCTCAGCAACCCAGCCTCCAAGAGCTCATATCCGTTTAGATCGTCAGTATCTCGGGAACAGCAGAGTCTCCCTGCATCCCAGCCCCCACCCTTGTTCCTGACGCCATTGGTCAGACTTCTCGAGGTGCCCGATGTGTGGCTCCTTATAGCCAAGGCAACTGTCACATTTCTGGGATTGCTCCTGACTCTTTGATGGGTAAAAATGCATTATCCCAGAGCGCAGAGGATTTAGGGCAGCGAAACTCTTCCACGTCATGCCACAACTGTGGGTACCTGTCCTTACATATTTGTCCAAATCCATAGAATGTGCAACACCAAGAGTGACCCCTAATGTAAACTGTGGGCTCTGTGCGCTGACCATGTGGCAGCGTAGACTGGTGATTGTAACGAATGTATCACTCTGCTGCTGAATATTGATAGTGAGGGAGGCTGTGCATGTGTGGGGGCAGGAAATATATGAGAACTTTCTCTACTTTCCACTCAATTTTGCTGTGGACCAAAAATTGCTCCAAAAAATGAAGTCTATTTGTTAAAAAACAAATAAAACCCAAGAAAATGCATTATCCTGCAAACAAAGGGCAAATACCTTGGCTGTTGATCCTACCCAGGTATCCACTCTTTATGGAAAAAAAAACCCCAAAACAAATTACATCATAGTATAGAAAAGCTCATTCCTGAAAGCCTAGTGCAGCCTGTAGAGTCCAGTAAAGAAACAGAGGCACCAGGTGGAAACTGAGCAGCCCCTCTGTGACAAGGACCCTGGATCCCGAGGGATGGGAGGAGAGGGGACTGGCTGGAAAAGGATGTGAGATGATGCTTTTTTTGGACACTTGTCATGGCCACCCCAGTCCTTCCCCAGCGCCCCCTCCTATCCTTTCACTTCCTCCCATTGGAAGAAGTTTCCTGCCCTCTCCTCCAGAAGGCCCCTGAAGACTCTGAAAGCCTGGTGGTGGTGAGACGCAGGCTCTGGACAGGAAGGGAAAATGGGGGCTTCGTAAGGCTACGGTCAAAATGGCTATCTGATTTCACCAGACGACCCAGGAATGCCCAGACCTAAGAGTTACACAAACGCTAATTTTAGATTTGCCCTTAGATACGATACACTTTCTTTCTTTCTTTCTTTCTTTCTTTCTTTTTTTTTTTTTTTTGAGATAGATACTCACACTCTTGCCCAGCCTAAAGTGCCATGGCAACAGCCTACCAAACACCAACCACAAACACCTGGGCACAAGCGAACCTTCTGCCACAGCCTCCCGAGTAGCTGGGACTACAGGCATGCACCACCATGTCCTGCTAAGTTTTTCTATATATTTTTAGTTGGCCAATTAATTTCTTTCTATTTTTCAGTAGAGACGAGGTCTCGCTCTTGGTCAGGCTGGTTTCAAACTCCTGACCTTGAGCGATCCTCCCGCCTTGGCCTCCCAGAGTGCTAGGATTAC
>CAUYRT010058533.1:0-11527 GCA_963574885.1 Lepilemur ruficaudatus | reverse complement strand
TTTGAGGTTGCTGTGAGCTAAGCTGATGCCATGGCACTCTAGCCTGGGCAACAGAGTGAGACTCTGTCTCAAAAAAAATAAAAAAGAAACAAAAACAAGGCCAACATGGCTCCAGTGTGGTAGGAAAGGAGAAAAAAGGCAAGAGGTGAAGGTGGGAGAGGCAGGTAGAGGCCAGGTCATGTTCCTTGACCAGCCTGCACAATAATATTGAATTGGTTGAGCAAGGAACATACATGGGGCATGTCAAAGCCAACGTGCTTTGTTCAGAGAAGTGAATGGGTTAAGTCAGCTCTCTCTGACTCTGCCGCGCTCTCTCAACCATGCTTAGACAAAATGGAGCAGTTCCTCTCAGGCTGAGCTCTCTGGGGAGTGTCTGAACAGTTACTGGACTGGGTGGGAGTAAAGAGATGCCAGATGGTGAAGATGAAGGACCTGACTCGTGTTCTTCCTCTCTTGAAAAGCTACCTCACATTCTTCCTGTCACGAGTGCATTCAGAAGGTTCATAAACCTTGCAAAAAATCTTAGCGTAACTCTGAGCAGATTGTCAGTGAGATGCAAGGAGAGCATTTTCAGTAGCATAAAGTTGGGCCTAAGATAAACCCTCCAAGTAAAATGTATGGGGATACCATTTCACGGTGTGTTGAGAAGAAATTTCGAAGAGAATTTTAGAGTATACCTAACAAACTAATTTGCCTATCATTTTGGGAAAAGTTATATTTGCTCTCTTGCATGTTCTAAAAGTGGCATTCATCATTGCTTTATATGGTCCCTGAGTTAACTGATTAAGATGAAAGCATTCCAGCCCAGCCCTTGGAAAACCTTCCCATATGAGTTAATTGAAGTAAACACTTTACATGGTGCTCTGTAGAAAGAGGAGACTGCACAGGTCATTTAGAATAGGCTATCTGTTGGGTACAGTGGACAAAGAAGGAAGTAGTGATACTAAACACTGTCCCTACACTCCACCCTGGCATAGCCTCCAGTTGATACTTTGCCTGGTCTGGCCTCTCCCTGGGGGTGGACAGGGCAGGAGACACTGATATATTAGTCATCTCTTTCGGGCTGTGGCTTAGACTGTTCTGTATCCTGCCTTCAGCTGCTTGTTCAACAGGTGAAATTAAGGGGGTGAGTCATAACTTAATAAGCCATCTCAGACAGCAAGGTGTGTAGTGCGGTTATCATACCCTGTAGCCAGGGCTATCTCCTTTCACATCCGTCTCCACTCTGCAGCAAGGCCTACTTCTTCCCACCCTCTCCAAGGCTGTTACTAAGGATGTGGAGCTTCCTTCTCAACAACTTACTTACTACAAAGTCCTATTCATTAAAAGACAAAGGTGGTCATAGGGGAGGTCATGGCTAAGTCTTTGCTCAACTGCTTTATCTTGCTGAGTGAAGCCAAACACCAAACCATCTCTGGGTCAGGTCATGGTGACCAGCACAAGATTCTTACTGTGATTTTCCTTTCCTCATTGCACAAAGGGAACTTTAGGAAACTCCCTGCATAAACATACTTTGAATATCTTCTGAGGGTAACAGAACCTGAGGATTCACACAGAGCTCTTAGGGAAGGCTTCAGGCACATCATCAAAGAAAATTCCAAGCCAGTGTTTTGCAAACTGCAGACTTATGTGGCGGCATATCCCAGCTTCTTCCAGTAATTTAAAAATTTGCTTTCACTTTGATAGTAATCTTAAAAAATTAATATACATATATTCTGGAATCATTAGAATGAACCTACACTGTGTTTGTGTTTAGGATGTTCTTGAGGCACAGTAGCACTATTTTCATCATTTCCAGGTATTGGGACATAAACAGAGACCACCTTAATATAATCTGTTCCAGTCAAATGTGGCCAAATGATGTTAACTGTGTACTGTACAATAGGGATTCATCATAGTTTAATAAAAAAAAAAAAGTAGTGGCTGAATTGGTTCATTGCAGGGCGTGTAGTAGACAAGCCATGCTGAACTCAAAAGAACCTTCACACGGACCAGGTTCATTGTGCCAGTGGCCATTTGATTTCAATAAAATAACACTATTCTGAACATCAAATTCACTTTTTTGCTTTAATTGTATTGTTTTGCAGTTTGCTTATAATTAATTTACAAATTAGATTTGGTTTTGTGGTTGTGTCAGAGCTGCAAACAGAAAGTTATATTTAGCTTTAAATTCATACATATCTAAGTATCAATAATACCATAATAAAAAGAATTGGTCAACACTTTGAGGTGACAAAGAAATTTTTTTTCCCTTTAAAGGGGACCAAACATTTCTCAGGTTTGAGAAACACTTTGCTAAATAAACAAATCTGATGGTAGAAGATTGTTCTTCTTGCTCACCTAGCTTAAGGGGATGTGTTCTGGTAGTTCTTGACCCCAACTGTACTTCAGGATCAATTGAGAAGCTTTAAAAAAAATACCCATCCTAAGAGCATAGGAAAGGACCTACCATGCAAACACCCACCAAAGGAGAGCTGCAGTAGCTTTACTAATATCAGGCAAAATATACTTTTAAGACACAAACTGTTACTAGAGACAAAGAATGACATTTCATAATGATAAAAGGATCAACTGATCAGGAGAAATAAAGATTATAAACATATATGCATCTACCAACAGAGCTCCAAAATACCTAAGGTAAAACAAACAGAATTGGCAGGAGAAATAGATAATTCAACAATAGTTGGAGACTTCAGTGTTCCACTGTCAATGATAGATGGAACTGGGCAGAAGACCAACAAGGAAATAACAGACTTGAGCAACCATAAACAAATAGACCCAACAGACATCACAGAACACAACCACCAATAACAGCAGGATACACATTCTTCTCAAGTGCACATGGAATTCTCCAGGATAGACTGTATGTCAGGGCATGCAAAAAATCTCAATAAATTTAAAATGATCAAAATCACCAAAGCATGTTCTCTGAGCCCAATGGAATGAAATTAGACATCAGTAACAGAAGGAAATTTGAGACAGTCACAAATAAGTGGAAATTAAACAACATACTGCTAAACAACCAGTGGATCAAAGAAGAAATCACAAGGGAAATTAGAAAATACATAGAAATGAGTGCAAATGAAAACACAACATACCAAAACATATGAGATGCAGTGAAAGCAGTGCTCAGAGGACAATTTATAGCTGTAAATCCTTAGTTAAGAAAGAAGGGTCTCAAATCAATAACCTAAACTTCCACCTTAAGAAATTAGAAAAACACTTTGGGAGGCTGATGCAGGAGGATTGCTTGGGCCAGGAGTTCAAGACCAGCCTGGGCAATAGCAATATCCTCTCCAATCCCTGTCTCTGAAAAAAAAAAAATTAAAAAATTAAAAAATTAGCCAGCTGGTGCATGCCTGTAGTCCCAGCTACTTGGGAGGCTGAGGCAGAAGGATCACTTGAACCTGGGAGTTTGGGGCGGCAGTGAGTCATGATTGCACCACTGTATTCCAGGCTGGGTGACATGGAGAAACCCTGTCTCAAAAAAACAAAAATAAAACAAACAAACGAGAAAGAAACGAAGGAAGGAAGGAAGGAAGGAAGGAAGGAAGGAAGGAAGGAAGGAAGGAAAGAAGGAAGGAAGGAAGGAAGGAAGGAGGGAAGGAGGGAGAGAAGGAAGGAAGGAAGGAACTAGAAAAAGAAGAGTAAACTAAGAGTAACTAAGAGTAAAAACAAGCAGAAGGAAGTAAATAACAAATATTAGAATGAAAACAAATGAGACAGAGGATAGAAAAACAATAGGGAAAGTCAAAAAAACCAAAATATGGTTCTTTGAAAAGATCAACAAAATTGACAAATCTTTGGATAGGCTGATCAAAAAAAAAAAAAAAAAAAGAGAAAAGACTGACACGACTAAAATCAGGAGTGACACAGGGGACATTCCTATCAACCTTAGGGAAAGGAAAAGGCAATACTATAAACAATTGCATGCCAAAAAATTAGATAACCTAGATGAAAGAGATAAATTCATGGAAAGACTCAAAGCACCAAAACTGATTCAAGAAGAAATAGAAAATCTGAACACACTCCAAGTAGAGACGGACGGAATTAGTAATCTAATCCAATTATAATCCAACTTTCTGCAAAGAAAAGCCCATGTCAGGATGACTTCACTGGTAAATCCTACCAAACATTTAAAGAAAAATTAATGTCAATTATCTGCACACTCTTTCAGAAAATAGAGAAGGGTATACTCTTCCCAGTTCATTCCATAAGTCTATATTGTCATTTAAAAAAAAATTTCTGTGTATTATGATGTTTTTACATCTTTAGAAACCTTTCTGGCTGGGAAGACACTGCCCCTCAGGGATAGTCAATCAGGATAGCAAAGGGCCTTCTGGGAGCTGGTCTTTCATATAGAAACTAACCAATGGGAGACAAACCTCCTCTATCTGGCCTGTACACCCAGGAGGCCATATTCCTCCGCCTTGATTATCCCAGGACCAGGTTCCAGGCAATAGGGACCATCCTTATAGCCCAAAGCCCACTGAAATTATTCAAACCAGCCAATTCTAACAGTTCACCCTGTCCTGCCTTACTTTTCCTGCAGAAACCTGCAGAAATAAAGGCAGTGGCTTAAACTTTCCCGTTGCACCTGTCTTCTGCCTTCTGACCACTTTGGTGTCTTTCCCGTATGGACCTGTGTGGTGTGCCAGGCCTTCTTTCTCTGGATATACCTCTAGGACCTGGGCCTCTCCTGTATCTCCTCTTGTGGCCTCCCCTGAATGACCATCACATAAAAGAATCCAAATCAGAGGCCAGCATCACCCTGATACCAAAACCAGACAAAGACATCAGAAGAAAACCACAGACCAATATGCTTTATAAATACAAATGCAAAAATCCTCAACAAAATACTACCAAACATATAAAAAGGATTATACACTATCACCAAGAGAAGTTTATCCCAGGAATGTAGGTTGGTCTAACATACAAAAACCAATCGATGTGATATACCATTTTAATAAAATAAAGGACCAAATAATAATAATAAAAAGATTATCTCAGTAGACACAGAAAAAGCATTTGACAAAAATCCAACATTTTTTGTGATTAAAAAAACAAAAACTTAGAGGAATAGAAGGGAAATTCCTCAATCTGGCAAATGGCATCTGCAAAAAACCCAACAGCTAACCTCGTAGTTAATGGTGAGGGATCAGGGATAAGATACTCTATTCACTTCTACTCAACATTGTATTGGAGGTGCTAACTGGAGCAATTAGGCAAGAAGAACAAATAAAAGGCACCAAGATTAGAAGGGAGGAAGTAAAACTATCTCCACTTACAGATGATATCTTGTATATAGAAAATCCTAAGGAATACACACACACACACACGCACACACACACACACACACACACACACTCACCAAACTATCATAGTTAATAAATGAGTTTAATAGTTGCAGGATACAAGATAAATATACTAAAAAATTTTATTTCTCTATACTAGCAATGAACAACCTGAAAATGAAATTAAGAAAACAATTACACTTTTAATAGCACCAAAAATAATAAAATACTTAGGAATAAATTTAACTTAAGAAGTAGAAGTCTTATACACTGAAACCTAAAAACATCATTGAAAGAAATTAAAGAAGACCTAAATAGTGGAAAAATATCCAGTATTCATGGGTTGGAAGACTTAAAGTTGTTAGTCTGGCAATATTCCTCAAATGCATCTACGGATTCAGTGCAATCCCTATCAAGTCCCAGCTGTTCTTTGCAGAAATCAACAAGCTGATCTGAAAATTCGTTCTTTGTTACTTGCACCGCAGGATGGTTAGCAGCATCCCTGGCCTCTGCCTGCTAGATGCCAACTCTCATAAACCCTTGGGTAAAATGGGGTTTGGAAGCCAGCAAAATCCCTCAGGTGAGGAGTCATAGGTGCTGGATTTGGAAGTTCCCTTGTGCTCAGAAACAGTGAATGCCAAGGAGATATGAGGAGGCACCAAGAGCATCCGTTCACCCCTGTACCACTCAGAGACACGGTGTCCCATGTGAATTCACTCCATGCTGATTCTTCCAGGTGGTGGATGGTCACAATTAAAAAACAACTAAAACCCCGATGACAGGGTGATTAGTGGAACAGCTCTAGCGCCTGTTCTGCAGATGGTCTCAAATCCATAATAAGCGGTCATCTCCCTCTTCTCCAGCCTTTCTTGCCTGGTGGGACAGCATGGACCTTTACCCCTGAGGCGTCTGTGTCCCATTACTGTGCCTCTGTCGGTCTCTGTGGCTGTAATTGCCTGTTCACCGTCACACTTGGTATGGAAGCACCTGGACATGACTGTGAATTTCCCGGGCTCCAGATCTGCTCCTCCTGGCTGCATTGTGCAGTTGTATCACCTCAAAATCATTGGGATGAATTTCCCCTGAGTGTACAGCCCCTCCTTTCTCTGCCTGCTGGTCTGCTGGCACGAGGAACTCAAAATCACACAGCTTCAGGTGTCGAGAGGCCCCTACTGTCCTTTGGCAAAGCATCCCCTTGTGCCACCGTATCAGGAAACTAGAAGCCCTAGTCCCGCCAAACCTAAAGTTGAGGGACAGAAAGTGCAAATTCCTCAGGGGCTTCTGGGAGGGGTGGTGAGTAGAGCCACTGGACTCCCACGCCTTGCATCCCAGATCCTTGCAGTGCACCCGTCCATGTCGGAAACCCAGCACCGCAGCCCCAAGGTCGCTTGCCGGCGGGTGCCTCAGCTGTGGTGTTTCAGGTCATTTCTGTGTTCTATCAGGCCAGGAGCTGCTGGATCCATTGGTCCTGAGCCCAGTGTCACATCTCTTTTGACAAAAATGGGTCCCTTGGTTTGAGGCAATGTACCAGCTAGAGTTCAATTCGAGAAGCAGCGCCACTTTGAGTGATGCAGAATAAGGTATTATGGTCGGCAGAATAACATCCTCTCCTCCAAAGACGCCCCCGTCCCAGTCCCTGGAGCCTGTGAAGATGTTAGTGGAGATGGCAAAGGGAGAATTGGGGTGGCAGATGCAGTGAAGGTTGCTGATCAGCTGACCAGGGAGATCCTCCTGGATGTCTGGGTGGGCCCAGCACAGCCGCAGGGGCCTTCAGTGCAGAAGAGAGAGGCAGTGAGGTCAGAGTGACGCCATGTGACAATCTGACCCGCTGCTGTGGCTTTGAACAGGGAAGAGGAGGCCACAGCCTAGGAATGCAGGTGGCCTCGGGAAGTTGGAAAACGAAAGGAAACCGGGTTTTCCCTGAGAGTTTCCAGATGGAACAGCCCTGCTGACAGCTTGATTTTTTAGCCCGCTGAGACCCATTTTGTACTCCCAACTGCAGAACTCACAAATCTCTAATACAGTGTGTGTTGTTTTAAGCTGCTGTTTTTGGTAATTTGTTAGAGAAGTGGCAGAAAACCAACAGAGATATTTATTATGAGGATTGGGCCGAGAGCAGTTACGGGGTGATGGGAGCACAGGGGAGACTGTCGTCGGTACAGCCGGTGCAGGGCAGCAGAGCGCGAATGCGGGACGGCGAGGACCCGGTGGAATGGGCGGGAACAAACTGAACCCCCAGGCAGGTGAGAATCCACGTGGTCGCACCGCTATTCCATGCACCTGCACTCAGCCCAGGACCGAGGGAGCCACCGCCCAGCTGCTGCGCCATGCCACCAAGGCCCCACATCAGCCGCGATGGCAGAGCTGCACCTGTGCCCTTCACCCCTGGGCACATCACTCTTGAGATGATTCCTACCCCAGACCCATACCGGAGGACATGCTGGGAAATGGAGCTTCAGTTTAGCTATGCTAATATAGTACAACACCGCCGTGTGCTACTCTGCGACCCCTTGGGTGGTGGTGGTGGGGGCGGAGGCCCTGCCAATCATGCGGGAAATACTGTTAATCCCAGGAAAAATGAACTGCTGCCCCAGCAGGGTGGAAGGAGCCCGATGATTGCTGAGTGGGTGGGCGAAGGATGTTCCTGCACAGGGCTCAGCCTTGTCAACTGCTGTGAAGTTGTCACTCAGTCTTTGTGAGAGGGAGCCGGTCCTGCTGGGCCCGTGCAGAGCCTCTGTTCTGGCTGTCCCAGTCCGGGCCATTGTGCAAATGCCAAGGAGCCTCAAGACTCCTGGGTGCGCCAGCCTCTCCACCTGGGGGTGAGTGCCTGCCCTGGCTGGTCCTGTCTGGCAGCACTGTCACGAGGTGCGGAGACCTGCATACCGTGAGTATCCCCACAGGGCCACCCATGTACCTCTTTGTTCTAATTTTCTAACTTCTCTCACTCCAGGCTCCAAGCATTTGCTGGGGTGCATTCGCAGGAACAAGTAAAGGCATGCAATTCATTCATTCATTTAAAAACATGCTCTGAGCACCTACCTCACGCCAGGCACCCTGCTGAGTCCTGGAACCACCACAGTGAACAAGATCGTCCCAGTCCCTGCCTTCTTAGAGCTGACAGTCTAGGAGGGCCAAGGCCACTAAACAAATATTTTCAGGGTGACACGGAGGCAGGGGGTGCTGCAGCAGCTGGGCAGACGACAGTGCCCAGAGGGGGAGGGCTGTCCCCAGGCACAGGGAAGCATAGATATTGAGGTTGAGAACTGGGCCAGCAGAAAGGAAGGAGGAGGCTTCCAGGAGGAAGAATGTGCCAAGAATCCGAGATGGCGAAGAGCCTGAAACACTCCAGGAACGGAGCAGGTCAGGGTGGCCGGGCTGGGCACCGTGTCACGTGGGACAGCACAGAAGGGATCTGGGGCATATCCTGAGGGCAGGGCACCTGGTGTGTTCAGCACCTTGCCTTTCGAGGACCCCTCTACTCTGAGAGGAGAATGTCATGGAAAAGGATGGGAGGAAGCTGGCATATGGCCACCCGGGTAAGGAAACATGGAGGCTTGGGCAAGGCAGGACCGTGGGATGGAAGTGAAAAGGTCCAAGAATTTTCTAGAAGGTGGGACAAGCAGGACCTGAAGGACTGGATCAGGAGTGAGGAAGCAGCAGCCAAGGACAACTCAGAGGTTTCCAGTTTGAGCAAAAAGATGCACCATGGGCCCATTTACCTGGAGGTGAGGGGGTTTGGAGGTTCATTTACTCAGCTCAACGTATTGATTTCTTCGTAGGAGATCAAGAACTGTACGTGCTGAGGGGGTAAAGAGGGGATTCAAGAGGGTACAGCCTAGTAGGCAAAGTAGAAATGGACACAAATAATGTAATACAGCAGGATCAGACGTCAAAAAGTAATCCTACTCCCAGAGAGTTGTCTGAAGGAAAGAACTCAAAGGAATTTTTTTTTTTTTTTTTTGAGACAGAGTCTCATTCTGTCGCCTGGGTTAGAGTGCAGTGGCGTCATCATAGCTCACTGCAGCCTCAAACTCCTGGGCTCAAATGATCCTCCTGCTTCAGCCTCCAGAGTAGCTGGGACCACAGGTGTGCACCACCATGCTTAGCTAATTTCTTCTATTTTTAATCGCCCAGCTAATTTTTTCTATTTTAGTAGACAGGGTCTCGCTCTTGCTCAGGCTGGTCTCAAACTCCTGACCTCAAGCGATCCTCCCACTTCGGCCTCCCAGAATGCTAGCATTACAGGCGTGAGCCCCTGCACTGGTCAGAATCCATTTCAATTCAACAGACCTTTTATTAAGCAACTACTCACAGTACACCAGGCACCAACTGGCTTGAGGAACCCAAAACGGATAAACACAATTCCTGACCTCACGGAGCTCACACCCACTGAGAATGATAAGATAAGCAGTGACTGAAAGTGATTGAAGTGATTGAAATATGAACCAACATGTGATCAGAGCCAAGTGAGAGGGGATGAGAGGTCGGGCTCCTCAGAAAGGCCTACACCCCCACAGGGTGGATCTGCTTCTCTGAACTCACTGTCCTTAGGACAGAACTGTATTGCGATGGATTTATTTTTCTGACTACATATTTACATTAACTTTCTTAACCATTTTAAAATTGTAAATACAACCTGTTATGCATAATGTAGCCAATATAAATTTCTGTATAAGGCATTATTTATACTGGTTGGGGGCTTGGAGGGCCCAGTAGTACTTTTGAGGCTTAACATTACTAGTGCTGCCAGATAGAAGATAAGACACCCAGTTGAGTGTGAAATTCAGATAAATGAGTGAGCACTGTTTTAGTATAAGACTATGTCCCAAATATCGTATGGGACAGACTTATACCAAAAAGTTATTCATCTGAATGACAGATGCAGCACAAAGATTACTTCTATGTTTATGTGGTAGAAGTAATTTAGATTTCAAAGAGGGAATGATATAATTTTATACTAAAAACTTCATGAACATCTCTTTCTATAAGTAAAATGCCAACATATTCAAAGCATTCTACAACAACAAAAATGATAGTATATAAGCCGGGCGCGGTGGCTCACGCCTGTAATCTTAGCACTCTGGGAGGCTGAGGTGGGAGGATCGCTCAAGGTCAGGAGTTCGAAAAATGATAGTGTATGTCCCATGCAATATTTGGAACATACTAAAAAAATATTGTTTACCTGATATTCAAACTTAATTCAAATTTAACTCATTGTTCTGTATTTTTATTTGCTACATCTAGCGACCTTAAATGACAGACGCACTCTTCACCTACACACTGCCTTATTCACGGTTCCTCACCACAGCCATGTAAGAATGTTTCTTAAATAGCAGCCAGTTGTGAGCCTGACCAGGCTGGCTTGTTGCCCCCTAGTGGTGAATCTGGTCAATGTCTGTGCCTTCAATGCTCCCACTAAATCACTATTAAACACTTAATTACCAAATGTCAGCAACAAAGGTTAAAAAAAAAAAGAAATCTCTTCCTAGACACACATACAGCTACAGGTGGGGCACAAAGATGACTTCTTTGTGTGTATACGGTGGAGATCTTTTGGGAAGATTTGCATGAATGATGTACCTTTATACCAAAAAAACTCATAATAATTTTTCTGTAAGTACAATTCCAGAGTATTAAAACATTATAAAATTTGGGAACAGATAATAGAGTCAAGTACACAAAATGCATTATGCTATCATATATTTAAGGACTAATTTTGGAAAGATGGACTTTCTACTGGAAAGATAGGAAAATAGGGATTTTTTTTTTTGAGACAGAGTCTCACTGTGTTGCCCGGGCTAGAGTGCCGTGGCATCAGCCTCGCTCACAACAACCTCAAATTCCTGGGCTCAAGCGATCCTCCTGCCTCAGCCTCCCGAGTAGCTGGGACTACAGGCATACGCCACCATGCTCAGCTAATTTTCTCTCTATATATTTTTTTAGTTAGCCAATTAATTTCTTTGTGTTTTTAGTAGAGACGGGGTCTTGCCCTTGCTCAGGCTGGTCTCGAACTCCTGACCTTGAGCTATCCGCCCGTCTCGGCCTCCCAGAGTGCTACGATTACAGGCGTGAGCCACCGTGCCTGGCCTATTTTTTTTTTTTTTATTTCAGCATATTATGGGGGTACAAATGTTAAGGTTACGTACATTGCCCTTGCCCCCCTCCCCCCTCCAGTCAGAGCCTCAAGCCTGACCATCCCCCAGACGGTGCACATCGCACTCATTGTGTATGTA
>CAUYRT010058532.1:0-28295 GCA_963574885.1 Lepilemur ruficaudatus | reverse complement strand
GACTACTTTGACAGAGTAGGTTTTTGAATGTAACAAGATAAGTCAACTTGAGTGGTAATATATTTTGGAAAATCAGCTCACTACAAATTGTGACTGTAAACATTGTACTGTAAATGTTTTGTAGTTTTCCCCCAATAAAATTTTAGGAAGGAAAAAAAAATGGTGCTGGAGAAACTAGACAGCTATAGGTAAAAGAACAAATCTCAATCTAAGTCTCACACTTCATATAGAAATTAATGCATAATAAATCGCAGTTTTCAATGTAAAATGTGAAACTATAAAAAAATTTTAGAAAAAATATTGGGAAAAATTTCCAGATCTAGGTCTAGGCAAACAAAGTAGGTCTAGGCAAACAAGTCTTGGACTTGACATCAGAAACAGGATCTAGGAAAGGAAAAATTGCTAAATAGGATCTCATCAAAATTAAAAACTTTTGCTCTGCAAAAGACAGTAAAGAAGATGAAAAGGCAAACTACAAAGTGGGAGAAAATATCTGACAAAAGGACTTGTGTCTAGACTGTATAAAGAACTCTTAATACTCAACAATAAAATAAAAAGCATATAATCCAGTTGGAACACAGGCATCAGATATGAAGAGACATTTCACTAAAGAAGATATATAGATGGCAGATAAACACCTGAAAAGATATTAAGCATCATTAACCATGAGCCATTAGGGAATGCAAATTAAAACCACAATAAGACATCATTATGCACCTATCGGAATGGCTAAAATAAAAAATAGGGACACCACCAAATGATCAGAATACAAAGAAACTAGACTGCTCATGTATCACTAGTAGAATGTAAAATGGTACAGCAATTCTGGAAAACAGTTTGGGATTTTCTCAAAAAAACTAAACATACAATTACCATATAACCCAGCAATTGCATTCTAGGGTATTTATCTCAACAAAATGAAGATTTATTTTCAAACAAAAATGGGTACATGAATGAATGTTTAGAGCAGTGGAGTGGGTTGAATGGAGGCTCTCAAAAAGATATGTCCTAATTCCTGGAACCCATGAATGGTACTTTACTGGAAAAGGGGTCTTTACAGATGTAATTAAGGATCATGAGATGAAGACATTGTGCTAGATTATTCAGGTGTGCCCTAAATCCAAATACAAGTGTCCTTCATTTTGTAACTCATAGTAGCCTTATATTTCTCTAATAAAGCTTTTATCTTAAAGAATATTGGGTCTAATATCAATATATCATATTAGCTTTCTTTTGATTAGTGTTTGCCTCATACATGTCTAAGGATTTTGCCTAAGGATTTTAGTTTCTGGAAGGAAATACAGAAATTGCTCCATGTACATTTCATTTATCACACTTTTGCCATATTCACATGCATTAGGAGTATACCATGTATTTATTAACACTAAAAATATATATACAATCTAATTTTGTAATAATTTTCTTCATATTTACATATATATGAAATTATATTCACAGGAATCTTCTCCCTCTTACAACTCAATACTATCATCTGTCTTCAGTGAAATCTCTGCAAAACCTAGTATGTTAGGAAACCAATGGGCATTTAATAAATATTCATTTGTGGCAATCATGATGATCTCACACACACACAGCTTTTGAAAGTGATTTTCAAAAATCATCACCTATTCTTTGACATAGATAAAGAAACTTTCCCCAAGAAGAGATGACTGCTTTTCAGTTGTAGAAGAAACAAAAATACAGCAAAAACAAATGAGATGGAGTCTTTTTATTTTTTAAGGTAAAGATATACTGTACTATAGCATTAGGTACCATAAACATTTTGGATAAATAGAACTATACTGAAACTCCAGTTAGTGACATATAAAACTGTACATAGTTTAAAATTTTTCCATATACTATAGTGCACTAAGAAATTCAGACCTGTAGTTTTAAATACAGTAGCATCTAAGCACTTATATAGGGCTGTAATTATGTCAATGGACATTTTATGAACATTAGTAGTAAAGATTCAAATCCACTGCAGTAAGCTGATTAGCAATGCTAATCTTCACACTATACAGTCATATAATTAGAAAGAGTTTTACTCACAGTGATGTTGAGGTTATGGGGTTAGGACAGTTTCTATTTCAAAAGACAGAGGAATCCAGGTTACCAGGATGGGAAAAAGTAAATCATCTAATTTAAGCTGTTAAAAATATCATGGTTTATTTAAATAAAAACAACTTCTACCTTTCCTTGTGAAAATTAAGATAATTATGAATTAATTCTTCCCCAGATAAAGGAGATTTCAAAAAAAAAGCAGACCCTGAATAGGCATGACAGCTGAAGAATCTCTTCCATGTAAGACTATATTAGTACAACCAAGTTGTCACCTCATTGTTCACTTAAGAGAGAATGGAGCTTGATTAGAGAAAAAAAAATCATAAAAATGTTCACTCCGTCTAAAATGGAAAGATGTACAGGGAGATGTAGAGGTGGAAAAGAGGAGAGAAGGAAGTCAGTAACAAACACTTGGTTATAATGATGATAAGAATCCACTTCCTTTTTGCAATTTTGTTAGTGTTCTTTCTTTGTATTCCTTCACAGATACAATGATCAACAAAACATCCTTAGATTTGGTGGTCAATAATTAGCCAAAATATATAGCTATCTTTGTTTTAAATGGAAAAGAACGTTAGTTGACCACTTATAATATTTGCAGATGATTTCACTCTGAAAATTCAGGTGTAAATATACTTAAATTTTAGAAATATGCTATTTTATTTCTGACAAGATTTGTCACAATCAGAACACGTCACCCTCATCATGATACTTTGTGATGGGATAAAGAAGTGTTGTCACTGCTTTAGAGTAAGAAACTGGATCATTTCTTTTAAGTCTTGTGATTATATTTAAATCTTATATACATGCCCTGAAATGAAAAGGCATTCTCATAAATGTCAATTGCAGCTTTAACTAACGTTCTTACAGACAAAAGGAAGCCCAAAGTGTCTGCTTTTCAGAAACATTAGATGATAAGACATACACACAAACTCACACACACACGCACGCACCCACACACACACGCCTCCTATTTCTATTTTCATAATATGGTTAAGTTAGGATTATCCAAGGAAAAAATTTCAAAGGATTTATCATTTAACACTTCAATGGAGTTACTAATAGGAATTATATTGAAGTAGGTCATGCCAAATCCACCCTCAAACTACAAAAGATCCCACGTAAGTCAGCAAACATTTCAAACACAATAGCTACAAAAACCCCACAATTATCACCAGTGCATGTGGTCTACTATGCTAAGAATCAAAAGATTTGAATTGCAACCCAGATTTCCAATTACTATCTTACTAATATCTCAGTTAGTCACCTATAAAATAAATGGATAGGTCACATTATGAAGGTTAATATAATCATATTAATGATAAAAAAGTTTGCCTTTCTCTTAATACATGATACATCCTCTTATTATTTTAACCACAAAATAAACAAAGGCTAGGAAAACATGAATTCAAGCTGAAGACATTAAAGGAAATTTCTCTTACCTAAATGGAACTTAGAAATAATTTCCCAAGATGCAAATTCCTGGAATTCTCCAACCCTTCAGAAAATGCCTTCTAAATCATTCACATAGAAGGTACTGTAAAGAACTATATAACACTAATAATGAAATCTGAAGATGATTATTTGTCAGGCCTTCTTCATTGACCTGTACATACATGTCCCAAGTTAATTTATAGGGGACAAAAACGTCCTAAAAGCTAATACTATTCCTCAATGAGAAAGCATTCTGAGAGTATGCCCTAAAGACATAAAAATATGTGATGCTTTTTATGAAATCTTTTATTTATGAACTAAGCATAAGATGTCAAATGGTCCTTATCTGGCATTCTAACTTTATATAGAAAGTTCTTAGTTTATGATTCTTAAAATATGAAAACCAAATAAGTACTTACTGTTTCTCAAGTCACTCATTCCTATTTTTGGCTGACAGCATTTCTGGCTTGAGCTCTGTTCCTAAGCTTTAACATATTTTGGCTATTACAAATTACTCTGGGCTGAAACTATAGCCAAGGTGATAACTTTCCTGTCAGTTTACTAACATCAAATTACTCAAATATGTTCAATCACTTGTGATTCAGAGGGCATGTGGGAGGGTGGAGAGGGAGAAGGGAGAGAGAAGGGGAGGGAGGAACAGAGGGAGGGAGGGAGGGATTCTCAGGGTTAATAATAAAACATTATTTCTAAAAATTACTCCCATCATTGAATTAAATAAAGTAAGTTTTAAGCTTAGCCCTAATCCCAAACTTGCTTTTAAGAGTCTGCATATTTTATCTGTGATGAATTATATTATTTTCACTCTTAGTCCAAGAGGCTATATCATCTTTATTTTAATAGACTTCTATGGAAGCATGTGGGTTTCATAAAAAATCAGCAACATGATGGTTTCTTTGTTGTTGTTAAGGGTTTCACTTTATTCTACTACTGAGATAGTAAGCTCTATCACCCAAAAGCCAAAATGCAAGCTAAAGCATCTAATTGGAATATTCAGGAAAGCATTTTATAGTTCTTTCAGCATTCTTTTGAATAAGATTCCTTCCTTCTTATGTCCCTAGTCTAACTTTGACTCCATTCTCTTGAATGAACAAAAACTAAAATTCTTGTTTTTCCCTCAAAGCTAAGACTTGCTGTTAATTGTGGGACCTGATGAATCCTACCGAAATCCTACTGAAAATATATTTATATCTTCATTCAACAAACAATTCCTAGCAATGGAAAGGAAGAAGCACAATGGAATACTTTTGTGCATTTATTAAAATCATAATGAAAAAGAATATCATATATAGGATATTTTCGTGTAACAAAACCAGTCAAACTACCAAATTGCTTCATTCCCCTTTGCAAGATGGGCACGGCTGTAGTTCTGCTTCTTTGCTCAGGAAACAAAACACAAGAAAATGGAGGGTTATTCCCACAGGAGAAGGGACAAGAAGACAGCTTTCTTTCCGTTTGTACCTTCCCACCTTTCATAAAGCTGTGGAGGGATCTAGCCAGCCTGTGTGTACGCTCATTGCCCTCAGAAGCATGGAAGACTAAATCATTCACACAGAATGTATATATAGTATATATAAATATACAATTGCCCCATGGTATCTAAGAGAGGATTAGTTCTAAAACCTGCTGCAGATACCAAAATCCGTGGATGCTCAAGTCCCTTATATAATAAAATGGTATAGTATTTGGATATAACACACACATCCTCCCATTTGGGGGTGGGGAACCTGCAGCCTTCTGATTTCAAGATTATTCTTTTACAAGCACCAAAGGAGGCAAGAAAAGCTTCATCTTTTTCTGCTGCACCCCTTTTAAGAAAAGGATTTGTTCTGCAAAATTTGGATTCAGTTAAAAGGCCACACTTAAGGACCTAAAAGGCTACATTTCACTTTAAGGCTGCAGGTTCCCTACCCCTGAAAGTCTGTACATGTTCACTACAGATAACAACCATCCATTTTTCCCCAAATATTTTCAATCTGCAGTTGGTTCAGTACATGAACATAGAACTCATAGGAGGGCTGACTATATATATCATATATATTTTTGATGTATGATCTTTTTCATTGTATGAAAATCTTATATATATATGGAACTATATCTGTATTAATATATTACCCCTTATCTTGATCTTACCTTGAACTTGCCTTATGTTGATCTTTATAATAACTCTATCATTTAAGCAGGGGAAGAAATACTATTTCCATTTATAGGTAAGATAAGACAAAGACTCAGAAAGTTAAGTGACTGCTCCAAAGTGTCAAACCCATTACGTGGCACAGCCAAGACTTAAACTAGTAAGATAATCTTTTCAGTATGCTTCACTGTTATAAAATTATAAGCAAAGCTAGAAATGTTCAATGAAGACTTAATACTTTCCTTAATAACATGTTTCAATAACAATTTTTACTAATATCTGCATCAATGAGTTTTTATAGTAAGTACAGTTAAAACAAATGGACTTTAGAGCGAAAAAAATCACTGACCATTGACATAGATTGCAATATAAATCACTTTGTAAATGACATGAAAAGTCTAATTCAACTAATAAGAATAATTAAGCAGTGTAAGAGCACTGTTTAATAATTGAATTTCTCCCCTTAGTTTTTTTTTTAAATAACTTTTGAAGATATGTTGATTTCTCTGTCTGAATTAAGGTACATAATGCCTGTTAAGGTCAAGAGAGAAGAATATTTCTTGATGACGGTATTATGGGATCACGTTGGAGGCCTTGATGAGACCTAATTTATGAAGATAGACATTCACATCATCTCTCTTTTTGTTCATGTGCACATCATCACATTGTCTGGCTGTTTTCCACCATATGATCTCCAAAGAGTTCTATGTTGTTCCCACTTAATTACTATTTTTTTCTAACATCTCTCCGTCAGTATCTCACTTGCTACCTATTCTTCCCTGTCATTATCTCTCCTACATTCTAAGGAGTCCCAACATGATAGAGAAATTAAATAAAAGGCATAAGTATAGCTATAGCCCAAGCAAGCCTACCAAAAGTCAGAGGCCAGACTGTCCCCAGGAAACCAACCTGGAAGCAATAATGATAATAAGACATACATGGATGATGTTTTAGAGATTCCTCTTATGTGTTTAAAATTTATTAAATATTAGAGTATTAGTTCTAGAAATACCGCATAAACAATACAACATATATAAAAGACAGAATAAAGATGGGGTCTTGCTATGTTGCTGAGGCTGGATTTGAACTCCGGGGCTCAAGTGATCCTCCCACCTCAGCCTCCTGAGTAGCTGGGACTATAGGCATGTGCTACCATGCCAAGTTACTTTCTACTATTTCATCTATTATAGTAACATTAAGAACTAGATTATATCCTTCTAAAAATATTACAACTAAATTTCAGATATCTAATAACGTGTGATCCAATTTGAAAGTTAATCAAAGCCCCTTGATTTTGATACCCCTACTTTAGCTCTCGGCAAAGAAAGAAAGAAGTGGCAAAATACTAAATCAAGAAGAGCTATAGAAGAGCTTTGGAGAAGATATAAAATCACATGGATAAAACAATTTTATAAAAATCTTCCTGACTTCTATTCTTTTTTGCCTGGCTTTAGTACCTTCTCACTGAAGCATGTACAGGGTCAAGTAGAAGGGGTAGAAATATTGACTACAGAGACAGAACAATAAGCTAGGGATCAATAGAAATGCATAATATATTTCTCAACAAGCAACTCTTCTATTCTTTCAAAATCACCATTTTCTTGAATGTATATATAAAAAGATCATTAAGTTGAATAAACCAAAACTTAAGGTGTGTAATAATAAAGAAACTTTATTGTTGACTTTCATTACTTCTTTTAACTTATTCTGTGGGGCTTCCCATGTCTATGTGTAAAAGTTAGGGTAGATTTCGTTTTTGTTCATTTACGGGAAATGAAAATGCTCAACAATTAATATATCTATACTAGTAATACAAACTTAAATTTCAAAGTTACAGTCACTTTGATTTCCCTATTCAGTCCTGCTATAGGCTAGCCAACTGCATTGGGAGAGAGGGTGTCTAAATGTCACTTGCAGATCCTTTGATTTAGATAAAGCTCTTTCTCTGCTTTCTGCTCCTGGGAAGATGGCAGTTCACTTGACTATTAGGATCACTGGGTCCTTCCATGCAGTCTGTAGGTCTAATACAACTTTGGGCATATGGCCCACCTCTGATCCATGATATATACTTAAGCAGCATTTACGCCAACAAACTCTAAAAATACAGCTCACCCAACACAGCCATATCTTTGTCACTCCACTTTCAGAGCAGCTAGCCAACAGACTCATGCTCTTAAGATTTTCCAGCATGAGTCAAATAGCTGGTGTTAAATGGCGGGGGTCACTTATTAAGCTCTACATCTCCTTAAAGCCTTTCTTTCTTGGATTCAGATGAAGGGAGATGCATCCCACTCCTTCCCCTTGGAGGTGTAATGGGACATTTAGCACACTAGCAACCCTCTCTCCAAAAATCCTCCTTTCCTTAATTTCCAACCTCCTAATCCTTTTATATCTTTGAAATGGTTAAGTAGCTTAGGAATCACATAACTGGTTTTCTCCTTCCTCCTCATGTAAGAACTAAAGGGTGCTTTCACATCTCACCTTGAAATCTTTTGTCTTAGGGCTTCAGCTAAACAAACAGGGAGAGTCTCATTTTAAGATCCTATTACACATGGTTTGAAAACTGTACCAAATTCAAGAGGCAAGGGCAAATAATTATTTTTTACCAAATAAGAAAGAGCAAATACTAGCAGATGATTTGAAAATTTTTATAGCTAAAGAAAATCACTAAATGAACAGTATTTATTTACCACCATGTTTTCATTTGCCAACCATATACTCATCTTTATAACAAATAAAAATGTAGAATTATTGATGAATTTCATGTACCAGGGATAAAGGATCAAATCCTAAGAAAACAGATTTGCTACTCTGTGCCCCAAACTGCTAACCTTATTTCCAAAGAGGAGTTTCTATAGAGTCTAGAGGTAAACAAGAATCCAAGACAAGAAAAATGTCTGCTCTTGTGGCTACATTATCTTAGGAAACTTACTTAAGCTCTTAAAAAATAATTAACATCATAGAGGTCAAATAGGGATTTTATATCAAAGAAGATATTGGCTGCAGAAAGCACCAAATAAATTGACTCTACATAGAATAAAAATCAGGAGCTGATTTTAAATCAGTAGCTTTATAATATGGAGAAATGAATTTAAACGGACTCTGTTGGGTTTAAAAATTTTTCTCGAGAACTTTCAATGGTGCTTGATGACAATCAAGCTTTGACTCCCACAGTATCTGAGTTTCAAATTCCTCTGGAACATCAGAAATCTTACTATTTCAACATGACCCTTTTCCATTAGTTACATCATTACGGAATGTTTTCCTTGTAATTTGCCATTTTAACAAGTCTTTGCTTGGCCTTTTCAAATTTTACTTGCTCTTTTACCATTATCTGTTTTTGAGGTAGCTTAAATTAATTTAGATTTTAGGTATTTGTGCAGAGTTTATTCGACAAGAAATAATAATTTCTAGAAAAAAATTATTATCACAGTAACTAAAATGACACTTTAATCTCATCAAAAACTCAAAAGAACATAATTTAGAATGAAGTCCATCTAGAAACTGATTTTTGAGCACCTGTCTGTGGCTGATGATTGTCCTATATACTTAGAGAAAGAACTAGATGAACTATACATCTTGGGTACACAGTAGGCAATTGAAACTAAGAGGCAGAATTAATTTAAAATTCTTGGCAAAAGTAAAAACATTTAACCATCATGTGAACATAGATTTTCATATCTAATTGCATGAAGGCTCTATTTTTGCTGGTCCTACAATCTAATATTACTTTGTTTCTAAATTCGCCTTCCTAGGCTATGTATGGCCTTTGGCAAAGATAATGACAGGCAAATACTTCTAAGCCGTAGATTGGTCATAAATCTGACCCAGTCAAATGATCAGTAGATACATTCTTGTTGCCAGTTTTTATTATCTCTTTTTTAAAGGCATTAGAAACTTTCATTTTGTTAATTTCAAATCAGCCTATTTCCTAGAACTAATTAAGGTTCTAGTGTCCATTGGAAAGCAAAAGAACCTAAATTTGCTTCCTTTCTTTCTTCACTCCTGCCTTGTGTATGTGTGCATGTGTGTTTATGTATTTATGTGTGTGTGCACAAGTATAAAAAAATGATTATTTTTTCTGCTTTTAGCCTGAATACTTGTCATTCCATTTGCTATAATTCCATTTACCCCCTTCCAAAAATAGATGCTTAAATTGCAACCCTTGCCTCTTTAGAATCTTCATGCAGGCAAGCTTAGCTAATAAATTTTGATTAATGTAGCCAACTACCAACTCCCACCTCAAGCCCCCTTTACTTGGAATACTATCATCAGACTGGTTTATAGAGAGAGGGAAACAACAATAAGGTTGGGAGGGAGGAAGATGGGGTAAAATAGCAATAAAAAGTAATTATATAAAAATGCTAAAGATATAACATCTGCTTTTTGCTCATCCCACTGAGCTTGACAGTTCCAGATTTATGCTATTGTCCATATTTAAACAGACACAAAAAAGGGAAAGGGAGAAAAATGCTTCTGTGAGACTATTAAATAGTGCAGGAAAAATAAGAATCATTATTACACCAGTAAGGAAAAGAGAAACTCAGTGAAATTTCTTTCCACAGATTTGCCTTTGTGATCTGCAAGGTGCTGTTCCCCTGCTTACATTCCGTTACCCTGGCAACGCACTCCTGTAAAATAAAGATTATTAAAGCGCATATGATTATTTTGCTGCTGAGTGAATAAGACAAGCCGCTTCTGAAATGCCTTATCAGAGAAATTCAATTTTAGTCCAAATTGTGTTTTTGCCTCCTTCTAGCCTTTCTTCTCCCTCCCCCACTTCAAATAAAACCATCATCTCCACGGTTACTACATGATATTTTGTCACTCATTCACACTCTTAGTATTTTAAGCCATCTTTCTTTTAATTTCATGAAAGCATTTTCCCAGTTTTTTATAGCTCCTGTCTATTTTCCAGCTATCCACCATCTGTTTGTTTGCAAATCATAATTATAAGGCAATGTGTCCTTGCCTTGATTTTATGATATAGTAGTAGTAGAAATATTGAGTTCTGTACCAAACATAAATGTATATATTATGCATTGGATATGCAATATTTGACCAAAGGACGATGCAAAAAGCTACGATAAGGCATGTGGTGCCATTTTAAAGGCTGCATATCCAGTTGTACTGGTTATCCTCACTCTGAAATTTAGGGTTTGGCGCTTTCCCTATTGGACACAGCCCTAAGATGATGTTACAGAGATGGTAGTTTTACAGCTGCTTGACAGCCAGTCACACCTTTGTTGCCTGGTACTTCTACATTTGCTATTCAGTTATTGAAGACAATAAGGAAAGATTCTTGAGCACCCTGATATAATTTAATACCAAACTTTATAATGTTCTCTTAGTATTAGCCAGTTTCCTAAAGATATAGTAATGGTAACTTTGCTAGAACTATCTAGTGATTTTTTAGAAACTATAGCTTTTAACATGTTCAAGGTCCAACCAAAGGTCAGTAAAAAAATAAAAAATAAAAAAAATAAGTAAATCGCTAACACTATACTCATATTAACCGTATATTCATATTGTTTTCATGCTGTCTGTGTGAAGAAGCTAACATTTAAGATCTCTAATATAAGAATTAAATCAGCTTTGAAACAGAGGTGGAGCGAAAGGAGTCTGTTCAGAAAAAGGCAAGGTTCCAACTGAGGCTGCACAGACGACTCCCTACATGTCTGTTAAAACTAGTGAAAGACAAAGGTGGATAAGAATAGCCCTTATGAAGGAGAAACCTTCATCCTACACTGCCCAACAATGGATGGTTGAGATGGATGACACTGTCTCTATTGAGACAGTTTATAGGACATTTTCTCACTGCTATGAAACACTGGCATGTAACCTGATAGTGCTGCATCATTAAAAAAACGCACATGTATACAGTGCTGATATCCTAACAACATGCAAACGTTAATCTTTTCTCTGTTAACAGTCATTTTCAGACCCATGCAAGTACCATATCCTTACATTGTTTAAGCAGGCTGGCCCACTGGCTTTTTACTTAACTAACTACAAATCCCTGCTGATAACTAAGAAATGACACTGACATTTAACAAGTCCTAGAAACGCTGAGCACAAGCAGAATGCTGTATCAGTTCTTCTGATGCAAACCAAATTTAGTATCATACACCAACTCTTTGGTATACTAACACCAATGAACTTACGGCTGTAATTCACTCCCAGCACTGCCCAGAAGGTGTCACCACAGCATCATTGGCTTGAAGGACTTGGGGACATATGGCGGAGTAGAAAGCAAAGGGAGAAAAACAGACACAAAGAAAAAAATCTTCATAAAGACAAAGGAAAATAAGACAACTACTAGGCAGTAATATTGATAAATAAAGAAATACAAACATTTACCTCATGCTAAAACTATAAAATTACTGCAGGAGAAAAGTGGGCCTCCACTTGTCAGTGACAGTAGAAAGTAGGAGATTCAAGGCAGGTGCTACTTGAGGCAGTTATTTTGTGGAAAGTAAAAAGCAGGTGATGAATAGAAAATATCCATGTCCTGAGTCTGGTCCAAGCTTCTCACCTAAACTGGTTTACCTCATTATCACATCTAGTTGTATAAGCTGCACTGGACCACATAAAAAGGAAGATAAAAGAACAGCTGGGAAGAGATGCTAGGAAGAATCAAAGAATATAAAACACAAAGTCTTTTATTGAGAAGCTGCACAAATTAACTCCAAATTACTGCCACAGTCAGACAGGAAGAGGCTTCAAGGCACAAAACTTGTTGCTGCACTCCATCTTGCTTTATTGTGGTGTCTTCATTCATGTAGCTAAAAGCCATCCCCTTTATAGTACTACATCTTTTAATCTCCACTCTTCCCCCCTGTAGTTTAATTAAAAGACAATGAACCTTTTAAAGTAGTCAAATGGAAAATATAAAATTGCACCATTCTATCAAAGCTTAAGATACTCCTGTTCTCAGAGTATGAGAAGAATTCAAAATAACATACTTTGTATTTTATTATACTCCAGTCCCTCTGTGTCATTTCTTCATCAGGGCTCCTGGTTGGAATAGCTATTTGAAACCAGAAAGGCAGTTCAATCTAAGAGTGATAAGCAGAGGAAAAACCCTTAAAAAAAAAAGTCAAATTAGATCAATTTGATCTAGTCTCTACATTATTGTAACCGATTTTTAATTTCTAAAATAATATTATTGTAATTCTGCATTCCTCCTGTGTTTAACTGACATAGGTCTAAAATTAGTAGCCTTTCTTATGCAAGTACTAATTATTCAATGCATTGTCAGTTTTAGGGCATGTAGGTTAAAATAAGATAAATACAGTAAAATGTTATTGGATGGTAAGGAGCCCTGTTTCCTCCAACTCCACAGCCTAAATCTATTAATTTTGGCAAAGGGCACCAAGACAAATCCACGCTGTTTGAAATGTTCCATGGGAGTCTTTAAAAATGAAGGTCTTGTCTACTCTTTATGGACATTAAAATGCTTCATCCCAAGGACCCCTTTATAGAAAATTGCAAGCTGTTCTGTTTCATCTGCTTTGACAAGATGAAGGGCTGAGGTGGCCCTAGAGGGATGGGATACAGAGTCTGAGTAGCTCAAATTTGAGATTTCCAATAAACCATCTCTTACAATTAGAAGAAGGCATGGAGGAGATTCATTTCAGCAGATAGTTTCAACCCATTAAGAATTATTCTATTCTCTCTTACTTATTTCATCACTAAAAATTTAACTAAAATCATGTTCCTCCAATATGCTACTCCAAACTAGCAAGCACTAAAGCTCTTATAATCAGCCTAGTAGAGCATTGGCATACACATGTGCTTCTTAGTCACTTGATTCTGATACCTGCTCTCTTGATTTTTGATTTCTTACAAATTCCTTTCTAGCACTACTCATACCCAGTCATTACTACTCTTTATGCTTAAGTTCAATTGTCCAGTATAGGCTGAAAACTTCCATAGCTTCTTTTTTTTCTTACTGGAGTATCAGTCTCTATAAAGGAAATATTTGCATATTTCAGTTAGTTAATAAATGCTGGCAGGACACGAGATTTAAGTTTAATTCTTCATCTATAGATTCCTAATATAGAAACCTTTCTAAAAACTTCCAAAGATACCATTCAGTATCATTAATGCTAACTGTCTTCTTTTGCCCTTTTGTAATTGGGATTGTCTCTTATTTCTTGGAGTGTCATCATATACTATAGCTATAAAGAGTCTGAAATATAATTTGGCAAAAATAGTGCTTCCCTTTAGAATTAAAATTATAATAATTAATCCTATAAAAAAACTTTCCAAAGCCATATAATCATAAGTATGCCTCTCTGTAAGTCAACTTACGTATAAAAGTAATGAAAATGGAAGGATAGAAAAAAAGTCTCTCATCACCACTCCAAAAGCTTTAATAACAAAAATAATTAATTTATCATGAAAGATCTCACCACATCCCTCAAACATACTCTGAAATCCTATACTACAGTAAACAATAGCAGAAGCTTTGACCTAATGCTGCAATCATCTACTCTGTTATCATCTCAAGTTTCTTATTTTTCCATAGCAAAATATCATTAAAATTGTACTAATTCATCAAAAGGGAGAAGAGAAAAGAAGGTAAACTTTTCAACAATTAAAATAGAAAAGGATAAAAAAAGATTTAAAGCACAGGCTTTCAAATCAGACATACCTGGATTTGAATATTGGTTCTGTTGACTACTGACAAGTCCTCAAACAGTCTAAAATTCAGTTTCTTTTTCCACTGAACAATAAAATCAACTGTGAATCATTGTTGTGATTAAATAAGGTAATATAGGTATAGCATAGCACTTGTCAAATAGTGAATAAATATTTAATTGTTAGTTATTACAGAAAGAATTTTCCTGGGGGTGGACCTATTGGAGAATGAAAATATAATATTTGTTTTATATGTCTCGGGGTTGTTTTTGAGACATAGTCTCTCTCTGTTGCCAGACTAGAGCACAGTGGCATTGTCATAGCTCACTGCAACTTCAAACTTCCAGGCTCAAGTGATCTTCCTGTTTCAGCCTCCTGAGTAGCTGAGATTAGAGGTGTGTACCACCACACCTGGCTAATTTTTTTTCACTTTTTGTAGAGATGGTGTCTCACTATGCTGCTCAGGCTGGTCTCAAAGTCCTGGCCTCAAGAGATCCTCCCACCTTAGCCTCCCGAAGTACTAGGATTATAGGTGTGAGCCACCATGCCTTATATGACTTGTTTTATAATAACAAAATAATATTCCATATGGGAGAACAAATGCAATAATTTCACCCTGTTGATAATTTAAAATTAACCTAAAGAATAAATATTATTGCGTTTTCAGCAATGAAGGTATGGTGACTTCACAATTTGATATAAAATTTGATATGTGTCCTCTGGTCAAAACATGGGAAGTAAAATATGAAAATGGATAACTGAAAACAAATGACATAAATAGGCTCACAAATAAGACACATACCTCCATGAACCAGAATGGAAGGAGAAATACAAAAACAGTGTACGGGGCTGAGGCTACAGGTGTCCTGAACTCTGGAGGGAAATGGTGGTAGCCAGGGATTAGGATCCAGTATGGTAAGGGGGACTAAACAGGTTTCCCAGAAGTGGGGAATAGAGAGTATATGGTTTGATGCTAGAGCCCTCACCTGAAAGACAGTTTTACAGCTGAATCTGTGGAACTCTTAATATCACTCTGGGCTGAACTGTCATTATAAGACCTATTTCTGGACAGGAGCCTTGGGGAGCCAGATTCAGGTAATTGAAAAATCATAACAAGAAGGAATGAGCAAAGTCAAATAAAAAGAACAAAACACTCATAAAACCTCCTACTCAAAATAGGCCTGCAAACAAAAATTCACAGAAATCTAATCCTAACAAAGGTACCCAACAGAACCAACAAATCAACAGTCAAAAAATGAACTCACTCCAGATAAAATTAGTTTTATTGAAACAGTCTGACAAGGACTTTAAGAGAAGTATGTTTAGAATGTTTGAAGGTATAAATGAAGAAATAATTTCTGGCAAAAGGTAATAAGGAATTATAAAGAGAAAGAGGCAGATAAAAAATAAAAACAGATAGATGTGGGGAAAAATTATCTTTGCAGATATATAAAACCCTAAGGAATAAAAAAAAAGCTATTAGATCTATTAAATGAGTTCAACAAGGTTGCAAAATATGAGATCAAACATAAAAATTAATTGTATCTCTATACACAACCAATGTATAGACTACAATTTAAAAATAAATACTTCACAAGAGCATCAACAATGATAAAATACTTAGGAATAAATGTAACAACAGAAGGATAGACTGGCACACTAAAACCTATAAAACATTGTTAAAAAGAATTTTAAAAGACCTAAATAAATGGAAAGACATCCAATGGTCTTCCAAGGGACTGGAAGACTTAATATTAAGATGGCAATACTCTTCAAGTTGTGATCTAGAGATTTATAAGAATCCCTATCAAAATTCCAGATAACTTTTTGCAGAAACTGACACACGAATACTAAAATTCATATGGAAATGCAAGGGACTCAGAATAACCAGAACAATCTTGAGAAACATGAGTAAAGTTGTAGGATATATGTTTCCCAATTTCAAAATTTACTGCAAAGATATGGTAATTAAGATGGTGTGGCTGACATAATGATAGATACAGATAAATGAAACAGAATTAAGACGCCAGAAATATACCCTTATATTTCTGGTCTGTTCATTTTCAACAAGGATGCCAAGGTAATTCAATGTAGTAAAGGGATATGCACATGCAAAAGAATGAAGTAGTCCTCTACCTCATACCATACACAAAATTAAGTCAAAATAGATCAAAGACCTAAACATAGGAGCTAGAACTATAAAACTCCTAGAATACAGGAGCAAATATTCTAGACCTTGGCTCAGGCAATGATTTCTCAGATATAATGCCAAAAGCAAAAGCAATAAAAAAAAGTTTTGATAAAATTGGACTTCATCAAAATCGAGAGATGTGGTGAGCACTATGAAGGGGAGGGGCATGCTTGAAATGTATTTGGGGATTGGTATTAGGGGTCTCAATAGGGGGTAGGAAATCCTCTAAAACTGATTTATGTGAATAGCTGTACACCTTGGTAAATTTACTAATAACCATTTAATTGTACACTTAAAATGGAGTAAAGACATGATATGTAAATTACACTTCAATAAAGAAAAAAAATCAAAAGCTTTTGTACTTCAAAGGACACTATCAAGAAATTGAAAAGATAACTGATAGAAAGGAAAAAAGTATTTGCAAATAATACATCTGATTAGGAACTTGGGTTCAAAACGTATAAAGAACACATATAACTCAATAATAAAAAGACTAAAAATACAATTTAAAAAGTAGATAGAGGATTTGAATAGAAATTTCTAAAAAACAAAAGGTAGAAATGCCAACAAGTATATGAAAAGATGCTCACTAGTCATTAGTCATTAAGGAGATGCAAGCCAAAACCACAGTGAGATACCGCTTGATACTCACTAGGATAGATAATAAAAAAGACACAATAACAAGTATTAGGATGTGGAGAAACTGGAACCCTCAGACACTGCTGGTGGGATTGTAAGATGGTGCAGCCACTTCTGGCAGTTCCTCAAAA
Organism: Lepilemur ruficaudatus; assembly: GCA_963574885.1. NCBI lineage: Eukaryota > Metazoa > Chordata > Mammalia > Primates > Lepilemuridae > Lepilemur > Lepilemur ruficaudatus. The sequence continues at coordinate 11,038 of CAUYRT010058532.1, read as the reverse complement.
TGTTAAATATAGAGTTATATGACTCAGTCAAACAATTCTACTTGTAGGAATACTTGAGAGAAATGAAAACATATTACCCACACAAAAATTTATACACGAATGTTCATGGCAGCATTATTCACAATAGTAAAAAAGTAAAAGTAACACAAATGTCCACCTAATGATGAATGGATAAATGAAAAGTAGTACTATTATCTGACAAAAGAAAAACACAATGAAATACTGATATATGCTACAATATGGATGAATCTCAAAAATGTTATGGCAAGAGAAAACCACCAGTTACAAAGACCATGTATTGTATATTGCAAGATACCATCTATACAGATGTTCAGAGTAGGCTAATCTATAGAGAGACAATAGACTGGTTGTGACACTGGGGAGCTGGGGAGCATGAGAAAATGCAAAAGGGAACAACGGGGAACGAATACCAAGAGGTACAGGGTTTATTCTGGGAGTGATGAAATGACAATGTTCTAAAATTAGATTTTGGTAATAGTTGTAGAACCTGGTAAATATACTAAAATCCACTGGGTTGTACACTATATATAAGTGATGCATATATTTATGACATGTAAACTATATTTCAATAAAGTATTTAAAAATGGCTGAGGATGAGGATGTAAATTGCTACAACAATTTTGAAGAACAATTTGGCAACATCTGGTAAGGTTAAATACACATATATACCTAGCAAATCCACTCTTAGGTACATAATGGGGCAAACATCTTAAATATGAGCACAAGGAGACAGGCACAACAATGTTAGCTGTAGCATTGGTTTTAATACCTGAAAAAATGAAAACTATCCAAATGTTTATGAAGAAATGAATGGATAAGGTGAGACATATTTTTAAAATGAAATATCAGACAAAATATATTGATGAAAATGAGTCTCAAAAATAGAATGCTGAGGAAAAAACAAACCACAAAATGACATACACAGTGTGATACCATTTATAGCTCAAAAACTTGCTATAAAACATATACCACTTTAGATACATAAATATTTAATAATAATGTAAAAATTTCTTAAGAATAAAAACCATGAACTTCAAGGCATAACTTACTTTTGAGAAGAAAGGTAATGGGATTTGTTAAGACATGAATTTATATCTAATGAAGCACCATTATTATTATTAAAAAATTCTGTAGCAAGCAGGACATATATAATAGGCATATGGGTAGTGCTTATATCAGTCTCCATTTTTTTCTGTATGTTTAAAACATATTTTAACACATACACAAATATTGCATGATCCAATAAACTTAAAGTTTCCCCAAATAGCAAAGCTTCTCAAAAGGATTTTTTTGTTTTTCAATCAATATATTATACTAAGGGCAAATATTACTCACCTAAGCCAGCAATTTTAGAGTATTACTAAAAGTCAAAGGATTCATCTAGTCAAAATGTTAAATTTTTTAAAAAGATAAAATTACTATGCATGAATTCAAACACATTAAAAATCAGATGCTCTCTGACCTTCCCACTAAAGTGTCACCTGACAAGGTCATTGTTTCTAGAATATAATCATTATTCAAGAATAAGGGAGAACATTCAGTGGGGTATTCTCCCTATTGTTTTCTCAGTAGAAATCACAGAAATGACAACTGTAATTAAATCTTTTTTAAAAATTACCTATGAGTTTTAAGTCAGGATGAAAATTATTTCTAACCTTACGAACTTTCACACTGCACCGCACTAAAAGAAATCTTTCCAGTTTTCCTTTATATTAGTAAAATATATGACAGCTAAATAAATAGGAAGTCTTTACTTCTGACCTTTGCTAGCCATTCAAAAAACCAATTCTGATTGCCATTATTCCACTTTCCAAAGATACAAAAGAAATAAATATAATAATTAACACTAAGTCATTTCTTATCCGCAAGAGCTGAATGCGTTAAGAAAAACATTATTACAAAAGTAGGGAGATAGTAACATTTAGCCCCTAAGCCATAAAAGTTAAGAGATTCTTTCCATTTTCTGATAATGATGACTTAAATTTTGGGGAAAAAAAGATTTTTCAGGTTGAAGGGTTGTATTATGGAAATCCAACCATCTACAACTATTATCATTATATAAAAGTTTACAATTTTAGAAAATTTAAGACCTCATTTATGATAATTGTAACAGACATAGATCATCCTTTATCGACTTCTTTCCCAAAGAAATATAATAAGATAATGACAATGAAACATTTTATAACATCACCTGTATTCACTATGCTGTCACCTACTTTTCTATCAGGAGTGACAAACAGGTCTCATTGTGTGGGCCAACTCTGAATGACCATAAATGACTGCTCAGAACTCTGTGTCAAAACAGATTTTTAGGCCATCTGTGTTTATCAGCAGTGTGGTGAATTTATTAGGGAAAAGGAATGGTTAGATGTCAGCCTTTTTTACAGCAACATAACTATTTCATAATATATTTTAACTGGGAACCTAAAGGTACTATACAAACAAAAACTCATTAATCCTCAATATGCTACTCAGAAAAGAAGGCCAAATACAAGGTAGTGTGGAATAAAAAAACCTTAGCTTATTTCCTTTTTAATTTAAAAAAATTATCAGAATATATATGAAATCCCCTTACATAATTATTACACAGATCTCATATGATAGCTACCTCAGTTCCTCATTTTCCCTTTTGTAGTTTTGCCTACATGTCTGTAGAAGGCAACCTTTCAGCTATCCATCACAATTTTTATTTATGTTTACTGTATTTCTACAATATTTCTAAAATACACACACACTCTCTCTCCCCACTCACCTCAAGAATATACATTTCTTCAAGGTAATCCACCTAAAGAGAAGCAAGAAAAATATTTGATTCATGTTGGCAATCATTTTATAAAATAGGGTTACTTCTTTTTGCTGGTTCAAATAAACTTGAGCAAAGGTTATAAAACTCCATAGAGAGTTATATTGAAGGAAATGGTCCTTCTCCAGCCCAATTCTTTATTATAGTATAAGTGATTAACCATCATCACAATTGCACTGGCTTGCCTCATTTTTTTTCATCCAAACATTCAATATACTGCTGACTTGGCAAAGTAGGAGTGAATACTATTGATAGTAATAGTAGTTCCATCGGTGGCCACTTCTATATTTTGAACATAAAATGGTTCATAATTTGGGGGGAATAAGAAACTACAACAGCTACAGCTGCAAAAGCAGCCAACTTGCCATCTTCCTGAACTTGGTAAGAGCCTAAATGAACACTTCTATATTGTATGACAAGTATGAACCAGCTGAAAATCTAATTTACAATAATATTCTTCTTATTTCTCCCTATGCTAAACTACATGATTTCCATTATTATGTCAAATCCAATATTCTGCTATTCTCCCTGCTTCTCACTTTCATCCTCTATTCCTAAAGTGTCAAAGTATAAAATATTATAATAGCAGACCTGCAGAAATTTAGTAATAAGGCAGATATAAGTTTAACCTAGACTAAATGATTTTCATAAATTATTTCCATCTTTATCTAACAACTCTGATCTAGGTGTTGCCAACTCAAGTTTCTATCAACTCAGAACAACTTGGAGCTGAAGAGCAATTCCAATTTGTTTTGTGTCCCCATGTCTATGAGTTATTTGACTCCATATTTTTTTCATGGTTTTATGGAATACTCAGAAACATTCCACTACTAATGAATCTAGAAATGTATCTCATAGTTAAGAGAGTTATAATTCAACTCAACAAGTACTTCCTGAATATAATGTTCAATATTGTACTAAGTATACACATAGTTATTCATAAAACAATAGCTACATTTAAATGTACATTGTAAGTCACCAGGTTTAAATCTCATTAAATCCTCACAACAACCCAATGAGGTATATATGGTCATCCCAAATTGGCAAGTAAATAAAAAGGAATTATAAAATTATTAGTGATGATAAATTTGAACCCAGAACTATTCACCTCCAAAGCCTGCATCCTCAAACACTATATTACATTTTCTTCCTAAATGGTATTGTCACTTGGCTTTACAATCTATTTGTAATTTCAGGTCTAAATTTTCAAACTGTAAGTTTTTAAAAGACAATACATTTACATGATTTAAAAGTAAACACTAGGCCAAGAAGAACTGAAAACTGGTAGCAATAAGCATATTTAGCATACAGATCACAATTTCAAGTATTAATAAAAACCAGGACTCTGGATAAACAGCTTATTGAAAGACTGAGGCAAGTAATATATAAGATGAGCCTGGAACATCTTACACCAGAAAGCAAAAAAGTGATCAAAAAATGATGTGGACATTTGGAGAAATACAGAAGTCAGCTTGAAGAGGTTCCTACTGGCTGAATTTGGGAGAATATAAGCACTGAAATAATGTGAAATCCTTGAGTCCATACCGATACTTTTTCTTTAAAATAGGAGAGAACAAAAAGCTTTCCCTTATAACAGAACAACAACCAATTAATGTAGAAGAAATATTAGTGTAGGAAAATTACCATTTGGCAATTATCAGAGTAAGAACAGATTTAGGCAAGAATCATCAATATATATTACAATTCATGGGCGAAAGCTTGATGAGAAATGGGATACCTCCATCATCTCAAATTTATCTCCCCACAAAATTCTTATTAATTACAAGGGGAAAAAAAGTAACTTCACAATGGAGAAACCTATCAGATGGCACCTAAACTAAAGGATCATTTAACATTAACATTAATAGAACAAAAAGACATCATATGCCTACTAATGTGACACACTGAGAAAGACACAACATCACTTCTGCAGTATTCTCACCAAAAATTCATAACGTAAATACAATCATGAGGAAACATCAGACAAACCCGAATTCAGTGATATCCTTAAAAATATTTAGCCTGCATTGCTTAAAAAATGCAAAGTCATGAAAGACAAAAACAGAGATGATCCCAACTTACAGGAAACTAAGAGACGTGACAATAAATGCAAAATGTGATCATGGATTGGATCATGATCCAGAGAAAATGTATTTATTTTATTTGCTATAAAAGCAAATAAAAAGAAGGGAAACTAGGTATAATATAAATCAGATTTGTATTGTATTATGTTAATTTCCCCTGCACTTATATATCAGAATATTCTTAGGAAATAAAAAGATATTTTGGGATAAGGAGGCATTCTATCCGCAACTTACTCTCAAATGGTTCAGAAAACCATACTTTTATACATAATTAAATACATGACATCATATATATATATATCTAGAGAGAGAGAGAGAGAGAGAGAGAGAGAGAGGGAGACACAGAGAGGTGGGAGATGATAAAAAGCAAATACAGCAAACATTAACAATTCGGTATCTGGTAAAGAGTATATCGTATAGAAACTCTTTGTAATATTCCTGCATCTTTTCTCCGTGATTAAAATTATTTCAGAATGAAAATTTTTGATAAATTATACATAAAGCCTCACAATAAACTTATACTCTGTTAGTAGAGAAGCAAATAGGACAGCTGAAATATAAGGTAATGTTAAAAAAATGCAGTCTAACCAGATACTCTTTAAATTTTTTAAAAATATTCTTTAAATTTGCATTAGACATAAGAAATCACAGTATTTTTAGTGTGATAATGATTTTTTTTAAAAATAGTCCTTATATGTTAGAGATACATACTGAAATATTCATGGATATTTAGATGAAATAATATCCAGACAGATGAAATAATATGTCTGAGATTGACTTTAAACTAACATAGTAAAGGGGTATGCGTGTGGAGTTATAGAAGAAATAAGATGGATCCTGGGTTGATAATTGTTGAAGGTAGGTGATGGGTATGAATGTTAACTATTTGTTCTTTTTTCTTTTATGTAATGTCTGCAATAAAAAAGTTTCTAAACAGTCAATGCTATATTAAAAATATAACAGAAAAATCTTACTTCCACTCCTGCCATTTCTACCATATTTCCTGTCAACTCACCCCTTATAGGTAACCATTTTATTAATATTAGTTGCTTATTTATCTTTCTGGTTTCTTTATAAAAATACAAGGAAATATAAATATAAATTCTTATTTCTCCACTTTTCCTACAAAAGGTAACAAACAATACACATTATTCTTTACTTTGTTTCCCCTCTCCTCCTAACTTCATATATTCTGGATATTTCTCCGTATCAGTTGCGTTTTATACATATAGAAACATACATGTATATATTCCATTTATAGATATAATCAAATGGCAACAGACTGTTTAGTTGAGGAGATGCTAGCTACTGCAAGAACTAAACCCTGAAATCTCAGTGGCTTAACAGAATGAAACTTTAGTTTGCACTCACATAATAGTCCAATGTTCAGCAGGCAGATTTCCGTGAGCATTTCAGGAGCCCAAGTTCTGCTGTAGTCCAGGGCCTCAGGCAGCAAACAGTGGGTGGGGGGTGAGAAGGGGAAGGGTGGAGGCTGGGGAGGAAAAGACATAATTGCTTTTTAGTCACCTTGCTCAGAAGTCCTATCAGATCATTCTGCATATATTCCACCGTAAGTAACAGTCATTTTAGATGCAAGGGAGGCTGGGCAATTTAGTCTCTGAATTGGCACTTACTTAAATTTACTCTAAGGAGGGGTAAAACAAATTGCTGGAGAACAGCTAGCTGCCTATAACAGTGTGTTTTATTCCATGGTGTGTTTCTTTGCTTACTTATCTTAGAGATGTTTTCCAACAGTTCATACAGGAATGGCCCATTTTAAAATCTTTTTTGGAACAGGACAAGGATGCCCATTTTCATTACTTCTGTTCAACATAGTACTGAAAGTCCTAGCCAGAGCAAGAGAAAGAAATAAAGGGCATCCAAAGCAGAAAGGAAGAAGTCAAATTATCCTTGTTGCAGATGATATAATCTTATATATAGAAAAACCTAAAGACTCCACCAAAAAACTCTTAGAAATGATAAAAAAAAAATTGAGCAAAGTTGCAGTATACAAAATCAACATACAAAAATCATCAGTAGCATTCTGTATTCTAGCAGCAATCAATTAGAAAAAGAAATCAAGAAAGCAATCTCATTTACAATAGCTATAAAAACATTAAAATCCCTAGAAATAAATTCCACCAAAGAAGTGAAAGATCTCTACAAAGAAAAACATAAAACACTGATGAAAGAAATGGAAGAAGGCACAAAAAATGGGAAGATATCCCATGCTTATGGATCAGAAGGATTAATATTGTTAAAATGTCTGTACCACCCAAAGTCATCTACAGATTCAATGCAATTCCCATCAAAATACCAATGACATTCTTCACAGAAATAGAAAAAAAATCCTAAAATTTGTATGTTAACACAAAAGACACCAAATAGCCAAAGCAATCCTGAGCAAAAAAAAAAAGCTGGAGGCTTCACACTATCTGATTTCAAATTATGCTACAAAGGCACAGTAACCAAACAGTATGGTACTGATATAAAAACAGACATACCGAACAATGGATCAGAATAGAGAACCTAGAAATAAAACCACACACCTACAATATACTCATTTTCAACAAAGGTACCAAGAACATACATTGGGGAAAGGACAGGCTCTTTAATAAATGGTGCTGAAGATATCCATATGAAGAAGAATGAAACTAGACCCCCATTTTCACCATATAAAAAAATCAACTCAAAATAGATTAAAGACTTAAATACAAAACCTAAAACTACGGAACTACTAATAGAAAACACTGGAAAAAGGTTATAAGATATTGGTCTGGGCAAAAATCATTTGAATAAGACTTCAAAGGCAAGGCAACTTGGGTAGAGAGATTTCACAGAAGAAAGGGGAATGGCAAGCACAGTTAACAAAAGCAAAAACAGATAAATGGGATTACATCAAGCTAAAAAGCTTCTGCGCAGCAAAGGAAACAATAAAAATAGTGACAGGCAACATACAGAATTGGAGAAAATATTTGCAGACTATCTATCTGACAAGGGATTAATAATCAGGAACTCAAACAACTCAATAGCAAAAAACAAACAAACAAACAAACAAACAAAAACCCCAATCTGATTAAAATATGGGCAAAAAACCTGAATAGACATTTCCCAAAAGACACACAAATGGCCAGCACGTATATGAAAAAATGCTCAACACCACTAATCATTAGGAAAAGGTAAACCAATGCCACAGTGATATATCATTTTATTCTAGTTAGAATGGCTATTATCAAAAAGAAAAAAAAATGCTGGCAAGAATGTGGAGAAAGGGGGACACTTATAACACTGTCAGTGGGAATGTTAAATTGTATAGCCATTACGGAATACAGTATGGAGGTTCCTCAAAAAATAAAAATAAAACTACCATGGGTCCCTGCAATCTCACTGCTGGGTATATATACAAAAAGAAAAGGAAATTAGTATATTGAAGAGGTATCTGCAGTCCTGTGTTTACTCCAGCACTATTAACAGTAGCCAAAATATGGAATCAATCTAAGTGTCCATCAACAGATAAATGAATAAAGAAAATGTGGCATACACAAACAATAGGATATTTATTCAGCCATAAAAAAGAATGAAATCCTGTCACTTGCAGCAGTATGCTTGCAACTGGAGGTCATTATGTTAAGTGAAATAAGCCAGGCACAGAAAGACAAGTATCACATGTTCTTGCTCACATGTGGGAGCTGAAAAAATGGATCTCCTGGAAGAAAGGAGAACACTGGTTACCAGAGGCTGGGCAGGGAAGGCGGGAAAGAGACGAAGAGAAGTTGGTTAAGAAGTACAAAAATACACTCAAATAGAAGAAATAACTTATAATATTCAATAGTACAGTAGGGAAATTATAGTTAATAATAATTTATTGTATATTTCAAAATAGCTAGAAGAGAAGAATTATAACGTTCTCAATACAAAAGATAGATATCCCAATTACCCTGATTTATTACACATTGTATACAGGTATCAAAATATCACATGTACCCCCAAATATGTACAACTATTATATATCAATTTTAAAAATTCACATTCTACAAAAAAGACTTCATTAACAACTGCATAACACTGGCATTTCTGCCAGAACTAGGCAGTCGCGGGGTTCATCTAAACAGCATGACTGCACAAGTCTTGGTGTTTCAGCCGAGACAGTTCTGAAGCACTTCAGTTTTTGCCAAATAAGGCTGCTGAGACAAATACAGTTGGATAATTACTTTGAAGAAAGGATCTTACAGACTTAGAGATGAAGCCAGCTCCCCTTCTCCTAGTCCTCTTAGCCTTGGAGACCAGTCTTGCAGGTGACAGTAGCAGATTTCATTCCCTCTTGCAGCCTACAGAAGTAGATTTTATTCCCCCTTCCTCCCCACACAGTTGCCCTCCTCTTTTCGCTTGCAGTTCAGGGCTTAGAAGAATTAGAGGGCTTTCCACTCTATCCTTGTATACAAAGCAGGTTGGAAGGGCAGGGGAACTTGAAAACAAAACAAAAATAGTAAAAAACTCTTTTGAGTTCTCAACCAATGACCAATGAAAGTCAGTGTGAAACTCCCCCTACCCTTGAGTAGAGTAAGTCTTAGGATGTGTTTTCCACTGTTTCCCAGAACTTATACACAGAGGTTCCTAATATAATATTGTATCTTTTATTGATCACTACTTACCTGTTCTTTTCTTGTTTCCCCATTCCTCTACCAGTGTTTCTTAGGATCACCTCCCAAATAAATGACTTGCACTCAAATCCTTGTCTGAGGGTCTGTTTGGGGGGATCCAAACTAAGACACCCCTTTTCCCAGCTGCCAGCTCCTTACCAGGCAGGCCTGGTTGGAGACTCTCAGGCAGTGTTCAAGATGCAGTTAATTTCAATGGGCTAGGTAGCAAAGTACAAAAAGCACTTGAAGTCACTGTGTTACTTGGTGCAAAACATTCACATGTTGCAGAAAATTACACATTGGAATCACCATGATTTCTGTGTTGTAATGATAACACTTCCCTCCCTATGAATTATACATAGAATTTTTTTTTTAATTTCAGAACTTTATGGGGGTACAAATGTTTTGGCTACATGAATGCTTTTGTACAGTTTGAGTCAAAGTTATAAGTGTGCCCATTACCAGATAGTGTGCATCGTACCATTAGGTATGATTTTACCCATCCTCTCCTCCCTCCCAATCATTACAGAAGGAAGAGACACCAACTCACTCTGAACATATATGATACTGTCTAAATCACTCTCTTAAAATTTTCTTTCATGTGTGGTAGTCATGTACAGCATAAAGCACTAGCAAACAGAACTTCCTTCAATGATGAAAATGTCCTCTATCTGTGCTGTCCAATACCATAGCCTCTAACAATAAGTGGCTACTGAGCATCTAAAATGTGACCAGTGGCTACATGTTAAACAGAGCAGTCTTGGAAGATAATAAATTAGTTTTCTGATCTGTGGAATATTTATTGAGAAATATTTAATAACTATGTTCCAGGCTCTGTTTAAACACTTCATACATATTATTTGACTTATACTTTCCTATTATCATTCTGTTTCTCAAATAAGTAAACTGAGTCTAAGAAAGGTTAAATAACGTGTGTCAAGTCCTAATTCTTTAGGATTAACAGCAATAATGCCTATCCACAGACTACTGTAGTGAGAATATTACAAAACATGACAAGGGGCTTAGTAAATCATAAAATAGTATTCTTAAGATAAATATCATTTTACCTTCTTTTGATCTCTTTTACGATGCTAGCACATCACCTTACACATAGTAATTATAACAGAATTAAATGAAAATTTTACATGGCTTATAGGTAGTCTTCTACACCTATACATAATGTTTCTCTAAAAATTTGAATATAAGTTGAATGTGCAAAATGGAATCACAAAAATAAAATGTGGTATAGCCACACAATGAAATATTACTCATCAATAAAAAGGAATGAAATATTGATTCATGCCACAACATGGATGAACCTCAAAAACATTATGCCAAGTGAAAGAAGCCAGTCACGAAAGAACACATAACTATATAATTCTACTTACATGAAATTTCCAGGATACACAAATTCATAAAGACAGAAAGTAAATTAGAAGTTGCCTAGTGTTAGGAGAGTTGAAAGGAAATGGGGAGTGATTACTACTAAG
>CAUYRT010058525.1:0-43542 GCA_963574885.1 Lepilemur ruficaudatus | reverse complement strand
TTAAAATTGAGTAATATTCCATTGTAAACATATACTAAATTTTAATAATCCACTCATGAATTGACAGGCACTTGTGTTGTTTCCACGACCTAGCAATACTGAATTGTGCTGCCAAAAACATTCGGGTGCAGATGTCTTTATAACAGAATGTCTTATGCTCTTTTGGGTAGATGCCTAATAATGCTATTGCTGGATTGAATGGTAATTTTATTTTTAGGTCTTTGAGGAATCTCCAAATTCTTTTCCAAAGAAGTTGCACTAATTTGCAGTCCCACCAGCAGTGTAAGAGTATTCCTGTCTCTCCACATTCTCGCCAGCATTTGTTGTTTTGGGTTTTTTTGATAGAGGACAATCTCACTGAGGTTAGGTGGTATCTCATTGTGGTTTTGACTTAGGCATAGCTTTTCTTTTCATGTAGTAAGTGTCAGTATAACAAATAAAAGAGAAAAGATTTAGGTGGCTTTGTGAAAAGGCATTTATCTTATTACCAACATTAAGACCTACTGATCCTCAGGCAGGACAAAGGCAATATATGTGACCTAAACATTTGTACCCCCATAATATGCTGAAATAAAAAAAAATTAACCCCCAACCAAAAAAACCTACTGATCACAAAATAATTGATAAAATAAAATAACTCGTATTTAGCAAAATATAACTTTTTTGTAAGCAAGGTTTAACTTTTTGATACCTGTGTATGGCTGGTTGAGAGCCTATATCTTAAATGTATTGACATAAATGTTACTTTGAAAGAAATGCATAACAAAGGAAACTCAAAATGTACCACTTAGTACCTATCTCCTATTCAAAAGAGGATGACATAGTCAAACAGAAATAATTCCAGTAGATGCAGATGATACCGTATGTAGCACTTCATGCCTCGTCCTATTGTGAAGAATAGCTATGGGTCATAGAGCTTTTCAAATGTACATTGCTTCTGCAAACTTAACTCCTGTTCTTAGAACTTCTGCCAAAAATAATCAGCAAATTTTTGATGAAATGTATTCTGTGGGATGAGATAAAGTTTATATTATTAATTAAAAAGAAAAGCATTTCAATATTGCCTTCTGTTTACTAAATTGCATTTGCATCACAGTATTCCAATGGTCCGTAGTTTGAATGTTGAGAAGCCAAGAAAATATATATTCAACTAATTAACATTTCTATTTTAGTTTACAAAGATTCAATAAAAGCTTCATTTATTTTAAAATGTCTTCACTCTTTTATTAACTAGCTTTTATAAGAACATTATTTAGAATCAGACATGAAAGTAACTAAAATGATTATTTGAAGGCAATAGAGACGTGAGAGAATTAAAATGATTTATGCTATTTAAGCACAATCACAATATAAGTTTTGAAAAGTAAATGACTGCGTCCAGAATATAAATTTTCTTGTTAAAAATGTTTGTTCAGAAAAACATTATTTGACATTTTTATCAATTTATGGGTCTTTGGTTGAGAGTTTTCAAAATAGCATTGCATCCAAGGCAACATTAAATAGGAAGATATATCAGAAATGCTGCACAGTCATAAATTTATTTCAGAATTGGTATTTTTTATCATACTCACCAGGCAGAAAGAATCGTTTAAAGTTTTATTTTGACACTATCACTATTAAAGTCTGAGCTATAAATTCTAAATAATTGTCTTCAAAGTTCCAAGCTCACAACCATTTTCCAAGCTTCATATATCAATATATTTTGCACGTCAGTGTTGTACTGTGTGACATTTACACTGTCTTTTTCCCCTTTGTATACTTCTACCCAGAATTTTTATTTACCTCTTCTTATATTCTAGAGATATTTTTCCTCATTTTTTCTCTCTATTTCTCATTTCATTATTTACTTCATTATTTTGGAAATTTTTAACTTCTCTCCTAATCCCTTTTAAGTTTTAATATCAAGTATGGTCACCCTGATACTCCAATTGAAAACCTAATCTCTTGCATTATTTAAGCAAGACAAGTATAGTAGAATTACTAAAAGAGATAAAGATTTGATTTAGGTAAAACAGTGATGTGGTGGCTTCAGGGCCCTGTGCTGTGTACCACAAGAAGCCTCTAGAAGTTTGTATATAATAAGTATTGGCCTCTGAGTTGTGTAGCCCAGAAATATCTTGGCCCTTAGTTTGTTACATATTTTTCTTCTGTCTTCCTCAACTCTTTCCAGAAAAAAGAATTAATCAGAGCATTATGTAATCATGTTATCATTTAATCATATTGATCATTGAAGTTAAGAAAAGGACAGTTAGAACTTTAATTATAATCGCTAATTATTTCAAGAATCTAAAAAATAATCTTTCATAAAAACAAGAAACAAAAGCATTTGAAATGACACATACAGAAATTGAATAAGTTTCTGTTTCAACAGCAGTAACAATTTAAAATATAATGCAAGAAAGAAAAATAGTCCCAAGTACCTAGAAATATGCTCAATACATAGTAAAACATTGCCTTCTGATTTTCCACTTCCCTTTGCTGGGTAAGTAAACCTTTGGTGATTAGGAGGGGTGTATCTCAACTCGCACACGGATGCTACAGAGACAATTGCGTTATCTTAAAGGTCCCTCAGGAAAATGAGAAGACAAACCAGACTGGGAGAATATATTTGTAAAAAACATATCTGTTAAAAAACTGTTAGCTAAAGTATACAGATATCTCTTACAACAATAAGAAATTTTTGTCAATTTTTGATAACCACAATTATTTTTATGCCCATTGTTTCAAACATATTTGTATTAAATCTGGAAAGCCTTCAGTAGTTCTATCCTTAAACATAAATTAAGCTCTAGCCCCATAATAGACTAATTATTCTTGAAAGAAAGGAAATTTCTTAGGATTTAGTCTTTCACCTGATGGCAGATAATATCCCCTAACCTCCACGACTAGGTCATCCAAGGGTAAATAAAAATGAAAGCCCATGTTTCCAAACACATTGGAATCCACTTATTTGAAAGAAATTTTTTTTTTTATAAAAAGAGTTGATTGGTTCTTTGTATAATGTTAAATCATTGTGTGGTTGAACTCCTTTAGTGGCAGGGAATTGCTGCTCGTACCTCCATACTTAGATATTGAGAATATGAAATTTTTTGCTTATTTTGAACTGCTATCACCTTGAAACTTCCATCCATTAGTCACAGTTCTTTAAGTTGACAAATTGCAACTTGAATTAACTTAGCCAAGTTGCAAATATTAGTATATTTGAAAACAACTCCAAAATGTTTTCTTTATAGTGAGGTCTTTCAACTTTATGATCACATTTTGAATTCTCATCAGGATTGATAAACTTTAAATTTTGCTTTATGTCCCTATTAAAGTGTGATTCCCAGAACTCTTCATATCAGATAAAATTATATTGAAAAACCAAATTGAAGTTAGCAGTTCCAAAATTTTTGACTAATTAAATTGGATATTTTTCAACATTCTAATTATATTTTGCCTATTTAAGCATCATAGACCTTCCAAAAGTCTATGTGAATCCGTATGTGGGTCAGAACTCTGATTTATAAGCATAAGGGTGAACTTTCATTGAATCATATTTACTTTATGTGAAGATACTGTGGTTCCAGTTTTTCTTTAAGAGAAGGAAAATATTACAAATGTGCATGTGAATCTGTTTATCTTAAATGTTGCCTTCCATTAAATGTGACAGGCACATTACTTTACTGAATTTTTAATCATCATATGGATAATTGCTCAGTACATTCTGCATCTGTTAGTTTCAGACACTCCAAGTCTCTAGCCCTGCTAATGTGATTTGCCTTTATCAGTGTCTGCATCAATAAAGGGGCAAGTGCACTATATGCCTGTTCTATGGAAAATAAGTGAGCTTCATCTTATTCTTGCATTTCTAGTATTAATTCCCTAAGTTATGCAATTAAAATTATATTTCACATATATGCCTGAAGCATAAGTTTGTAACCTATTTGTTAAATCAAAAAATATATTTTCTTTCCATTGTAAGCACATACCCATCTTAAAACCTGGGTTTATAATTGTTATGCACTTGAAATCTTACAAATTTATCTCGAAGTGTTATGAATTTATAATCTTACAAATATAAAGCTTTTGTATTACTGAAAATGAAACATTCTTTATTGAGATCATGGAGCAATTGCATTATTTTTGTTTGCTAGTTGTAATTACTCAGAAATGGTAGCTCTACACTATTTGTTAACCTGTTATCATCTCTCACCCAGACCAACTCAGTAGGTTTGTAACTGTTTTCCTTGATTCAAATGTTGCTTCAAACCCATTCATCTTTCTAAAACATAAAACCTAGCAAGTTATATCCTTATTTAAAATGAATCAGTAAATTCCTATCTCCTAGAATACATGTCCAGGCATTGTAGTAAATAACAGCATGACCTCTTTCTTGTTTACCTTTCTACTTCATCTAAGAAGATTAAACAAACTGCCTTTGATTTAACTGTTTCTTGTATTTTATGCTCTCAATCTGGAATAATAAGGCCATTTCCATCACTGGAATGCATCCTTTGCCCACCTGTCCTTTAAAAATTAAAAATATCACTATTATATGACTTAGCAATCCTTCTTCTGAGTACATACCTAAAGGAATTTAAATAAACAACTCATAGAAATATCTGTGCTCCCATGTACCTTGCAGCGTTATTTACAATAGCCAAAATAGGGAATCAAACTGGGTATCCACTGATGGATAAATGGATAAAGATTCATACACAACACATACATACAGACACACACACATAATGAAGTGTTATTCAGCCTTTTTAAAATTTCAAAGTATTATGGGGCTACAAATACTTTTGGTTACATTGATCACTTTTATAATGCTTGAGTCGTGGTTATAAATGTGCCCATCACCCAGATAGTGTTCATTATACCCATTAGGTAGGATTTCACCCATCCCCACTTGACTCCTCCTCACTGCTTGATTTCTGTTGAGTTTTACTTCCATCTGTGCACATGAGTGCTGATTAGTTAGTTCTAATTTAATAGTTTGTACATGTGGTGTTTGTTTTTCAAAGAGTATCCAAATCAGGAAAGAGGAGGTCAAACGACCACTTTTTGCAGACGATATAATCTTATATCTAGAAAACCCCAAAGATTCCACCAAGAGACTCCTGGAATTGATAAATAAATTCAGCAAAGTCTGAGGTACAAAATCAATGTACAGAAATAAGTAACATTCCTATATACCAACAATCGTCAAGCTGAGAGTCAAATCAAAGACTTACTACCAGTTACAATTGCTACAAAGAAAATAAAATACATAGAAATATACTTAACCAAGAAGGTGAAAGATCTATTCAACCTTAAAAATGAGGGAGATTTTGCCATTTTTGATGAGGACATTATGCTACGTGAAATAAGCCAAACACAGATAGAGAAACACTGCTAACTAGCATTTATATGCAAATTTTTTTAAAAAGTTGAATGCATAAAACTGAGAGAAAAACAGTGGTTACCAGGAAAGGGATAGAGGAGAAATGGGGATATGTAAGTCAAAGAATACAGAATTGCAGTCATATGGGATTAATAAATCTAAAGATGTAATGGACAGCATGAAGACTATAGTTAATAACAGTGAAAATTTGCTAAGAGTGTAGACTTTAGGTAATCTTACCTTAAAAAATTTGAAAAGGTAACTATGCGAGGTGATGAATATGTTCATTTGTTGGATTGTAGTAATCATTTCACTATTTATATGCATAGCAAAACATCATGTTGTAAACGTACCTTAATTATACTCAAGAAAAGTCACAGAATGTTAATTAAAAAAAAAGACAAACTTTTTAAAGAGAAAAGAGCATAGAAGCATTAGGGTAAATCTAAGGTAAGCAAGTTATCAATTAAAATGTTATAATTTTTATGCCAGAGTTTATAACATATATGTTTATGTGATGTTAATAATTTATTATCTAAGCACATAATTAATTTTTAAAATGAACAATGGACATTCAATAATTTCAGAGCTATATTGTATTCTATTCAGTAAGTTCAGCTGCACAAATATAAACCTTATTTGTCACAGGAATCATGCCAAGCACTGGCTTTATTACCCTAATGGGTGTTCTGATAATAGTTTCTAGAAGTAAAGCCAAAGATTCTAGGAAGAAAAATGCCGTATTGTTAATTTAAAAAAATGGTGATACCACAACCTGTATTTTCAAATAAACTTATATGCTCCACTTACAGACGTTAAAATTCCTGTCCTGAAATTTGCATAAAAAGTACTTGCTGAATTTAAAAAATGATGTATATAAACTTGTGTCCCAAATGTAATGTTCCAGTAAATCTTGAATTCATTCTTCATTGTATCCATTTTTAGCATTACTGATAGAAATATGTCACATATAAGTTCTAAGCATTGTCAGTAGAGTAACAGATCAACAACTTCATCTTTAAGGTTGAATCCCATTGTACAGTGTCTTGGTAAATAGCTTTCTGTCATGTGCAAAGAGAAATTAAGTAATTCACTTATGTTTAGAAAGTTGGCTGGTTTTACCTATATTGAGCAACTGGACAGAAAAAAATGTGCCATGAGCGGAGAAGGGGGCTTACAATTCTGTGCATTTCTTTTCCCCAGAGAACTTGATTGTGTGTAAGTAGGCCAGCATTTCCCTTTGTCTTGCATTCTGTTCTCACACGTTATGCCAACCTGCCTTCTGAACACATCATCACACTATGCAGCCAAGTTACAAGACCATCTGGTGCACATAACATTCCAGAAAACTGTGAGATTCTGAGAAGTAGTGGTCTATAAGTGCCTGAATGAAACACTCTCACCTAAGCTAATAAGTTGACAATTGTATGTGCAGCCAGATGTAGATCATTGCATTTAAATTTGACTTCAGTAACTGTGTATGTATGTGTGTGTGTCTATGTCTGTGTGTTTATGAGAGTTAGGACTCTCATTAACACATTTCTATAATTTGTTAAAAGATTTAAATCTTAAATATCTAGTCCACAAATATATATAATATAAATTCCAGGAAATTCGTTTCACCTCAAGAAAATGCTCCTAATTAAGACAGTGAAAAATGAACTCTTGATTTCACACCTCCAAACATGTCCTTCATGAAGTCTTCCCAATTTCAATAAATGGTGACTTATCTTGGTCTAGATTTTTGGCCAAAACCTTGAAATTGGACTTCCTCTCTTTCTTGAATATTCTACATTAAATTACCAGCAAAATCTTCCAGTTCTAATTTTGAAATATGTTCACCTTTCTTTATACTCACTAATTCTCTAACCTCATCTGCTATAACATTCCCCTGCAATTCCTCTCTTTAAAATTTCATTTCTCTGCATCCAGGAGGCCACTCACACCTCCTGCCCTAAATCTTGTTGAGTCATCTGAGACAGTTCTTTCTTACACCTTCAACTCACTTCTCAAAAACCGTAGTGTCAGGGGTCTTTTGACATCACTTTGTATAAAATAGCAAATCCCTTCCTCTACTCTTCTAGCTGCCTTGCCTAATTTTATTTTTGTTCATAGCGCTTATCATCATCTGACATATCATTTACCTAATTTTATTAAATTTAAGATGTCATTAAATATAAGATTTACCATTAATTTGTATATTACTAAGAATGACAAAAAGGGTTGAACTGTGATGTAGTAATTTGTTATCACTTAAACATTTTTTTCTTTAGGAAAGAGGGCGTATATAGTAGACATATTTTAATCTTTCATTTATACTTGTATACATATTGAAGAGAAAATAAACTGGTCAAGATATTCATAAAAATTTTCATCTTCAGAGCTATAATTCACTGAAATATTTCCTTTCAAGCATCTGTGATGTTCATATCTCACTATTCCATAACATATTTTCTGATGTTAAATTTGAATATATACCGAGAAGTGAGCTGTATCATAATTCTATTTTAATTATTTGAAGATTTCATAATAGCTACATCAATTAACATTTCTATCAATAATGTACAAATGTTTCCTTTTCTACAGGTTCTTCTCAACAGTTGTTATCTTTTGGGTTTTTTTGTTGCCATCCTAACTGGTGTAAGGCAATGTTATTACTTCCATTACTGTTATTCAATGTATTTGTTTATTCATGAGTCTTTCATTTCACTTACTGCACTACATTTAAACTGCATTTACAAAAAGGCATGTTGGTTAAATGCACAGACTTTGGAGCTTGGCTGCATGGGTTCAAATCTCAGCTAAGCCATTTACTGGCATGTTTCCTAAATTCTCATGCCTCCATTTCTCATGGAGTTGTTATAAGGACTTAAGGAATTAATCTGTGTAAATTATTTAGAACAATGTCTAACAAATACTGAGGGCTCAAAAAGTGCTATTTATTGTTACTGTTATTGTTTATAGTTGTCTTAGAGACCACATTATGTGAGATAAGTATGAGGATTAGATACTACTTCCTTTTGCATCCCCATTGGGGTGCTGGTCATCCCACAGTACTTGCTGCGTGAATAAGGAAATAGCTCAGTACTCCATGCATCTCACAAAGCCTCTGTCCTGACTCTAGCACAGCCTGTTTTCTTGTCTCTGAATTCCTCTGAGGCTCCTTGCTGGTGAGACAAATGTACTATACAATTAGACCTGGTTTTCATATTTTATTGTCCTATCAATGTTCTGAATGCTTAATTCCCAAAGATTTTTGATAATTTGCTTCATAGTAGACCCTGAGCTAGGCACAGAGAAGAGATATGGACATGAATGAGACAGCAACTTGTCTCTTACATTCAGAGTAATTTTGTGTATAATAATTAAAGTTTACACTCTTTTTGTGTCAGATTTCAGGATTACAAAAATATTTTTGTTTAACTCTTCCTATCACTTATTAACACCTCAAAGATGAGAGATCTTATTTCCCCTATGAAACCTTTTATTCAAGAAGATAGAGACATAACTCGCTCTCAAACCAACTGAAAATTTCCTCAAGTCATTTAGCTGGTCAATGGGATTAATATCAGATGTCCATGATTATGTCCAGCATAGAGTTCTACATTTTTATAATTTTTAAATGATAACTATACTATATTTTCTGAATGATATCTGGCATATAAGATTTTATTTAATTCTTACTATCATCTTGTGAGGTTAATATATCTCCCCCATTTTACAGAAGAGGGACAAGAGGCCCAAAGAAATAAGTGACTAGCCAAAACTTACAAGTAAATTCTGTTGTTAGTTATCATCCCAGGTGGGAAATGCTGATCTCACTTGTTAGTTCTCTGTAAGCATTTAGGAAGTATTTTATCTGTACAGTATTATTATACTAAGGGAATACAAGTCCTTTTGGAGATAGAAATTGCATACACAAAGAGTGTTCCATTAAAATGTTGAATTAATATGAGTCAATTGTATGGGTATGTTGTTCACTGTTCTTAGAATAATGTTCACATATCAAAGCAATTTTTAATCATTTGCTGAATTTGAATGAATGGATGAGATGAAGAGTATTTAAGATAAATGACAACTCTACGTCTTTTTTTGCAAAGGTCAAACTCCCCATTTTCTTATGGACTATCTTATGAGTTGAATTATGTTCCGGTAAAATTCATACGTTGAAGTTCTAATTTCCAATACCTCAATGTGACTTTATATGGAGACAGTGTCTTTATAGTAGTAATCACATTAAAATGATGTCATTAGAGTAGGTCTTAATCCAATATGACTGGTGTCTTTTAAAAAAGGGAAAATTTAATGACAGACTCTTGAAGACAATGTGAACAGACATAAGGTGAACATGGTCATCCATAAGCCAAGGAAAGGGGCCTGGAACAGATCCTTCCCTCACAGTCCTCAGAAGGAACCAACCTTACCAACACCTTGACTTTGGACTTCTAGTTTCCAAAACTGTGAGAAAATAAATTTCTTTTGTTTAAGCCATCTCATCTGTGGCACTTTGTGATGGCAGCCCTAGCAAACTAATATAGACCCTAAATGCTATCGCTACCACCATTAAAACACACCTAGAATCTTGCCATTTCTCAGCCTCCCTCTCCTAATCTGATCCAAGCTACCATTATCTCTTAACAAGATCATTCAACTCTCTCCTAACTTATCTCTGAATTTCTCCCCTCCCCTTTCTAATTCTATTTTGCATAGAATAGTCTTATTCATTCTTTGAATATATGCCATATTCGTACAACTCCTCAAACTGTTAGTCTCTACATCTTCATTATGATAAAATCAAAGTCCTTGCTATGACCCATATAATCTCATATAACGAAGTGTTCTGCTATCTCTCTGAAGTCATCATCTATCCTTCTCCATCCCTTCATTTATCCATAGCTCTGCTCCACTCACACTGGCTTCCTGGTTCTTCTTTGAACATGTCAATTCTGTGTCTGTGTCTGCCTTGGGGCTTTGTACTCACTGTTCTCTTTCCCTGGAAGGGGTACTCCTGAAATATCAGGAGATATCTGTTCCCCTCACTACCTTCACGTTTCTGTTGACTGATCATGTCATCGGTCGAGTGGCTCAGTCAAATCTCTATTGACCTTACTCTATAAAATGACAACTCAGCCTCTTATCATTCTCTATTTTGCTCACCTAAATATATTTCTCTCCATTAGTACTTATCACTCTCTGACATAGTATGTAAAGAGTTAAATAACTCACAAAGAAATAAAGCAATAATTTAAGTTGATGTTTGCTACTTATGTGAATTGAAGACATTATTAATTTTAAAAGGGAAAATGAATATTTATATGTCATTTTTTGTGCTAAGCACTGGGGGTTCCCAGCTTCTAAACAGGTGAAATAAAACTCATCGTCTGCCATCAGGGATCTTATGATCTAATGGTGAGTATAATTATAAAGGTCTGTTGGCATCTCTACAACTCAGGTAACATGGAGGATTTCACTGAGAAGGTGATATGTGAATAGGTTTTGGAAAATGTGTAAATTGTCAGGATGGATAAAAGAGAAAGGACATTCTAATCAGATGACCAACATGTGCAAAGGCAAGGAACTCTGAAAAATGTTGGCAGGCTGAGTAAATGATTGGCTAAGAAAAAGAAGAAGCCAGACTCATCTCTTATATATATATTTCACTTATCTGAATATAAAATATGGGAAAAATTTTTAAAAATATATTTTATCACCTTCTTCCAAATAATTACTGCAGAATAATATAACCATGTAAAAAGATCTGATACCAAACATGTTTTAAGTAGATTTTATTTTCTAAACACTGATTTGACTATGTTTGTAGAATATCTTCACACCTTCCCATCTTCCTTTGAGTATAGCTGCACAGATGGTCCCTGACTTATAATGGTTTGTCTTAAAATTTTTCAGTGTTACTATGGTGTGAAAGCCATATGCATTCAGTACAATCCTTAAATTATGATGGAGTTATACCTGGATAAACCCATTACAAGTAGAAAATATAGTAAGTTGAAAAATCACGTTCAAGTTATGATATATTAGGATAGGTTTAGGACAGGTTTATCAGAATGTAACCCCATCATATTCAAATAAATATATTTTAATTCTGTGATTATATATACTGATTGTCATATTATTTTACTTGCATTTGTTATCACAATGGCTGTAGCCTCTAAATCAATATTAAAGAGATCTGAGGTAGTTAGCCTTCCTTTTTTTCCTAATTTATATAGTTTATTCTCATTTAACTAGATGTTTTCAATGTTTTTCTGGTGATATTTACCATGTTAAATTTATCATTACCTATATTCATTTGGTCCTTATTTTCAAAAAGTATATAGTTTTGCATATTTCTATCCTCCATTCTTTTAAAATGCTTACTTTTAAACATAAAAATTTGGGAAGACTTTTCATGCTTTAAATGAGTCTTCTCAACAGATCATTTGTTGTTAAAAAACTCTATTTCAGGGAGATAGCTATTTTGATTATGTCTCAGGCTGCTACCTGCTTTAATTATGAAATATGTCTATTTTATTTCTTCTTGTTAATAAGTGTCCTCAAAGAGGCTGCGGTTTCTTTTGACTGTATGTAATTGCGTCTTCCTTTGGCATCTATATGGTAAGACTATAGTGGTCTCTCTATATGTAGAAAACTTGGTGTGGATAAATCAAGCTGTATTTTTTTTTTTTTTATTTTGTAAACTAAGAAAGAAAGGAAAAGAAAAGAAAAGAAAAAAATACTAATGTATCTCAGCCCATTTGCTGCAGCTTATAGCTCTGGAGGCCTCCCAGGTTTTCATCCCCTTAAAGCAAAATTAAAGGAGCAGCTGTCTTCTTTCGAAAACAACAACAACAAAAAATATTGTAGTCCACCAGGATAGCTGCTGGTATATGAGGATAAGAGAAATCATTTAAATGTTCCAAAGAATACAGAGAGAAAGTAGGAAGGAGAAGCCATTTTCTGAAGACACCAACCTCAATTTACAGTCTTGGTCAACTCATGACCTTGAAATCCACTTTCAAATGCCTCATCCTCAATAAGTGGAAAACTTCTTTCTGCTGTCTGCCCATCAGTTTTCACATTTATATTCCTTCTCTTCTGGACATTTCTATTTATTTTTTAAATTCTATGTAATGCTTCACAAATTTGTGTGTCATCCTTGCACAGGGACCATGCTAATCTTCTCTGTATTGTTCCAATTTTAGTATATGTGCTGTTGAAGTGAACATACCTTCTGGACATTTCTAAAGAACTCAGAATCCCATATGCTTCCTCACTGGTTTGTCTTCTATGTAACCTCTATAGCTATAATGTGCCCTTCTACAGAGGGAATTTAAGGGAAGAACAAGACAAAGATGCAAAATTGGGAAGCCATCTTCCCAGAATGTTTTTTAAACGTTAAGAGCTGCCTTTGTAACCAAACTAAGATGTATTTTCCTAAAAATAACCTCGTATTATTAGAATACTCTTACCTGGACTGAGCAGTTTTTCTCACCATACCATCTTTCTTAGCCAAGTGACTCTCCTTTTGGTGTTAATGAATACCCATTATTCTTTGAATGACACCATTTCTTCTTTCCTTGGATAATTCTTCCAAATATTTCCACCGTCACCTCAGCACTACTTCTCTGGGAGACATCTCCTAGCCCCTAAATCTCAGTTAAGTGACTCTTCCAGGAGCTCTCAAAGTTTATAGCACAGTACTTGACTTATTGGAGCACAGACCATTCTACTTTTAAACTCTTGGTTCTTTCTCTATATATGCCACCAATGCATAGGTTTCCTAAGGTCAGGAATAATTTTTATGTTATTCATGGTTATATCCTTCGCTTTTTCTATAGCCTCTTGCATATAATAGACACTCAGTAATTATTTGGTGAATACAGGACAGCATAGTCAATTATTTGAATAATGAAATCTAATGACTATATTTTAAAATTCAAAATAGCTTATAGTAAGATCCTCTCAAAACCTTCTTTGTTTGTTGTTTTTCAAATTAAAACTGTTACAAAGTGTTATTATGACTTGTGAAGCAATGTAGTGAAAGATGTCTGAAAGCCAAGCTAATCGTGTCTTCCCGTTTTGCACCTCCTCACCCCACTGTGTGACTAATGTGTAAACAAAATTATTTCTTTGTTTATTTTACTGAAATACAATTATGTTAGAATCAGTTGGCAGCATGCTTTTGTCTCATCACCATATAAAATGGACCTGGCTACAAACCAGTGATTATACATCATACCCCTCAATGGCCTTCCCCAACCCTCTAGGTTCTTTAGAAATACATCTTAGCAGAGACTGTTGCTTCTCCTTCAATATCCATTTAATCTGCCCTTCTGTATACAATGGCATCCTCATTGTGAAATGGTGAAAAAATACAGAAAAAAAGAGGGAAAAAATGCCAGATTGTAGTGTGAGTCCTGCCATTTGTAGTGACATACCTAATTATATAAAATTATTCTAGATATATCTCTATACTGGATTTTTTTTCCAAAAAACCCCAGAAAATAGCACATAAAAATTAAAATAATCTGCACAAAATGGACCACATTCACTATATTAGAATATCGGGGTATAGTTGCACATTTCACATTTTTGTATATAAAAAAAGAGCAAATTGGATGATTTAGAATAACTCATATGAATTAAGTAAACAAAAGAAATTTGACTTTTATCTCCAGATTCTGATTTAAAAATACTATGCATACATAGGTAAAATAATCTTCCTAAGATTCAAGATTTTCAAACATCTTTCAGGAGGATATGCAGTTTTAGAGAGTGAGACTCACACATATTTTCTTATTTCTAGGTATAAAAATAAATCTTGACCTGAGTGGTTGTACTTACTTGTTAGATGCTCCATAGAAAAGAAAGAGAATGAAGCTTTTGGTTGTTGTGTTTACATAAGTATAGAGAACACAAAACATCAGTTTCCTTACTTTTGTAATATTAGTGACTAAGAAATAATGAAGGCTAAAAGAAAACAGAGAATGTTGCTCTAAAGAAACATTAATGCAACTGTTTTAATGAATTTTAATTGACAATGTTCAAGTAACTTTGTGAGTTGTAGGAAAGACAACTTTGATTTACTCTGGTTCTTTCTCTGATGTGAGATGGTCTTCAGAAATCAATCAGTGACACTTCTGACTTTTAACTTTGTTCTTAGGTAGTGCCTTTCTCAATTTTTTATATCCTATGTAAAGTACAAAAAGCTATAAAACAAGTAGTAGCTCTTCTTCATTTGATTACTTTTATTCTCTCTAGTTCTTAACAGCAGTTAATCTTCCAGGCTTTGACAATAAAAATGAATTCTCTGTAAGGATTTATTATCCACAGTTAGGTAGTCACTGGAGAATGCTATTCTCTATGGTTTTAAAAATCTATCAGTGTCATATGCTACCCACCAAACTACTCAGGTGATAGTTTTAAAAGTATTTTAAGGAAAGAGGTTTTATAAGAATCAATAGTTTATCCTGTTTTAAAAGTGCCATAAAAGTTTGGGAGATGGTGCTCTGCTTCTTTAATTTATTAAACATACTTACTTAGCATCTAATATGTGACAGGCACCATTCCACTCTGATAAGTTCTATGAATAGAATAAATAGAGTGACATGAAAGAGAATGACTTGGGGGAAAGTGTCATTTATATCCGGTGGTCAAATAACTCATAACAAATGAGATAAGGTTTAGACTGAGACTTAGTTTATTAACAGATGTCAAGGATAAACTGGTTGACAATAAGGTATCCTGACAGAAAGAAAACAATGCCAAACAAACAAACAAAAACCAGAAGAGTCAGGTCTTTGGCATGTAGTAGGCAGTGAGAGTAATAATAAGAAAAATAAAATGCCTAAAAATGAAAAAAAGTGTTCAATAATACATGGAAAATTGTAGTTATAACTCACTGACAAAAATAAGATATTAATAAAAGATAAATCTAAGTACATAAGTATTGCCAAGACACAATACTTTCTAACCAAGCTAATTTATATTTAATTTAATTCTTAGTAATACGCAAAGCAGCTTCTTATAAAATAGGCTAAGTTGATTCTAGAGAGTATGGAGAAGTCTTAATAAGTGGGAATTTTAGAGACGAAATAATTATTAATTTATCCTATATGATTCAATGTTTAAATCATTTTTCCATATTTTTGGTTTTTTCTATATTTGTTTGCTGGATATGCTTGCATTCTTTAACTCTAACCATTTCTGATCCCTCCCTGTCACTCTAAGTGAAAAGCTAAGCTTGAATTTGAAGAAGTCATGAGAAAGAGACAAATTTTCCTACATAAGAAAAAGCTGAATTTGAAAAGTCTGTGGGAAGTTCAGTGTAATCATAAATAGAAACTAGTAAATGAAGTTCTGAGTGAGGCACATCAAATAAAGGGGAAGTATGCGTAAGAGAAGGAAAATTTTGGAGGCTAAGGAATCAGTGATATAAATTCTCTATATCTCTCTCATAAAATGTACGTTGATACCTACATTTCCTGATATTTCAATGAAATAAGTAAGTTGAAATTCTTCTGCCACAAAATACATAAAATTTGTATTTAAGATATATTTTAATAATGAGTAGAATCATAGCCAATCTTGTAGTAATTAAAAGAAATTGTCAGAGAGCAAGAAAGAAGTGCAAATAGTTAGGGAGACCTGTTAGTTCTATCCTATTATAAAACTTTTAAACAAATTGCCACACAGGGATTAACAAACAAAGCTTATGCAAAATGGTGAATTGATTGAGGTGACCATAGTTAATTGAGTCCCATGAACTGGATGCCATTCCAAGAGGGATTCAGCAAACTACACAACAAACCACAATAAAAATACTGCCCAATACATTAGTAAATAAGGATATTTGTTTGGATCAAATTAGACATGGAGACTATGGAGAAAAATACCTCTTTGCAACTTTGTGGCCATACGCTAGCTTTCAGTTGGATTTGGGGCCTTGAATTCACGCTCTTCATTTTCTCTACAAAGCCACACACACACACAAAATGTAAATTTTCATCTATTTTAACTGTTGTAGACATATGGTAGAGGCAAGAGCAGATCTGTCCAGGAAGGAAATGCTCTAAATTCAGAACTTACATCATGACAATTTCTATTGAGAAAGTATTAGAAATCACAAAACATTAAATTATTTATCTTGACAGTATACAAAAACTTCATACAGCAACATGAGAATTGAAAAGACTTTAGAGACAAAAATCTTACATCACAAATTGTTATATCACTATAGTTAATATTTTAAAGAAATTAGAAGAATCATTAGACCATTAAAAATGACCAAACATAATTGAAAATAACAAAAACCTCCACAAATTCTGAAATTTAGATGATAATTTTTCAATAATGATACTTAAAATTAAAATTAATGGGTTTACATAGCAGATTTAAAAGAGATGAAAAAGAGATCTAATGAAGTAGAAAAAAAAGACCTAAAGAAATTAAACAAAATGCAACACAGAAACAAAGAGAGAAAAACTATAAAGAAACAGTGAAGTTTTTGCAAGATATAGTGAAAAGGACCAACACAAGCATAGTAAAACTTTAAGGAAAGGATGATGATATAATAAAGCTTTTTTTTTTAGAATAAAAGAAATATATTCTTAGATACATAAAGTACAACAAATTCCAAGACAGTTGAAAAAATAAAAATCCCTACTTGAAGTAAAACAGTGCTATATCAAATATGTAAAGATTATTTTCAAAGTAGCAATTGCAAGACTGAGAAGACAACTTTTACCAGTAATAATAGAAGCTAAAACCAGTGGATAGTATTTTCAAAGAAGGAAACATAATGGTCTAACTAGAATTCCATAAAAATATGTGAAGTTATATTTTAAGAAAATATAAAATGATTAACTTTTTAGATTATTAAATGAGAATCTCACTAAAGGAATATTAAAATGCAGGGAATTATTCCAAGAAAATGGTTATGGAGACATGAAGAAATATAAAGAAAGAAATTTAGCACACATATACAAGTATCAATACATCTAAACAAACAGATGAGCTAAAATTATAGAGCTCAAAAGTGAGACAATACAAGCATATAAATTGAAGGGTAGACATTGGAGTTAAAGCATTTTAAATCTTTAATCTTAAAAAGAGTTTAAAGATCAATTTGCATAGTTTATAATGTAAAGGTTTGATTGCTAAATACCAGTAAGGTACATGTTATCATAATTTTACTTACCTACATGACTTTTTGTTTTTTCTGAAGTTAATCATTGCCTAAGTTTTAAAAAAATGTAATTAGCTTTCTGTATACTTTGTACAGTTTCCATTCATGGTTTACTGCTACTTTTCTTGATACATTAAAATGCATTAGAAATTCTATTTCATCACTTAAAGATGAAAGATCTAGTTGGAAGTCTGTCTTGACTTAACATTTGTGTTTCCCCCAAATTCTTGAGTTGATATCCTAATAATGCCATGATATTATGATATGATATAATGCTATGATATTATGAGGTGAGGCCTCTGGGAGGTAATTAGGTAACAAAGGTGGAACCAGTATGAATGGGATTAGTGCTCTTATAAAAGTGACCGCAGAGAGTTATCAGCTCTTTTTCCATCATGTGAAGATACACAACGAGAAGAGGGCACTCTGCAACCTGGAAGATGGTCTCCGCCATAACCAGAGCATGCTGACACTCTGATCTTTAGACTTCCAACCTCCAGTTATGGGAGAAATAAATTTCTGTTGTTTATCAGCCACTCAGACTATAATATTTTGTTTAAGCCCAGACAATTCCAGCAGATACATTTGATCTGTTTCAATCTGACCTCTGTATCATTTGCCACTCTCTTTTCCCCAAATCTCCGCTGATCCTCCTCATACTGTAGAACTTTTTACCTCTCCCTTTGGTTCAATCCTCTGATTCCTGATTTTTTACTTTCTTCTGTTTGAAATGAACATTCTATAGTCATTTTTATAGAAAAGTATGTCTTAATTTAAGTTCCCTAGAAAGAGTATAAGTGGAGTATTGTTTTGGTTTGTTTTGTTTGTTTATTTGAATGAGTGCTTGCAGTAAAAGAGAAAGAAGAGAAGCAGAATAGAGGATTAGGAAAAAGCTAAGTAAGGATGACATTTTAGCTAAGAGTCTGATAACTTGGAGAGCTCTGGAATTTGCACCACAGAATTGATCTCACTTTAATGCAAGAGAACCAACCTTTTATAACTTCACTTCAGTCTGTCAAAGACTGCACGTTTTCCCTTTGGAGAGGTGGTAGCATAACCTCCCAGGAGAGCTGGCCCTTTAAACCCAGAACAATTCTCAGAGAAGAAAGTAGCAAAAGAAAGAGAACCACTGGAAGGCAGCATTCATACCACCTGGGGTATAGGTGCACCTGGCAGTATAGAAAATCAAGATAAATTGCAGACAACATCCATTAACATTTGCTTGGCTGCACTTAATTTTAATATTCACAATTTATCTAGTTGTATATTCTCCAAGATTCTTACAGGTCAGATTGTAAGGAAAACTTACAAGATACAGGATAGTAGAATTAAATATTCCAGTGCTATAGTTGGTCTGCAAGCCACCACTGCTGTTGATCAGAGCAACTGACACTTTACCTCCATCCTAAATTCTAGACTCCTCACCACCTTGAACAGCGGCACTACTGGTCTAGTGAACCAGACCTGTGTTACTGAGGAGTCTGAGCCCTGAATCCTGTTCTCTTATCGGGCTGTAATTGATGTGCTTGCCCATTATTAGTTGCAACTGAATGTAAGAGTAACAAGAGTCATTCCATTTGGTTACGTAGGTCCCAAACACATCCCTCCTCCTCCCCATTATGTATTAATGACCTTATTTTCTTACGACAGTGTCATTTACCCTTGCCAGTATAACTTCTCTCTTTGCATCCTAGTAAAAGCACTTCCTTCTACCCACAGCCCCATGCTCGGAACCAGGACCTGAACTTTGAAGTTAAAGAACCATAATTTCTCAAGTAGCTACGCACATGATGGTGGTGAGATTGGTTCCTATTTCTACCCCTTCATTCCCAGACTACCTTTTCTAACAATTGAGAACATTCTCTCCTCACACTTCTCCATTCTTGACAAATTCTTTATTGTTTCTCATGAATGAAGTCGCTTAACACCTCATATTTTTACAAACAAATCTTGATACTCCTCTCTTTTCTGTAGAAGGAAGGAAACTGCTAATTAATACAGTGAGGATGCCATCTATAGTTTAGCAATGAATGAGAACAATGTAGAGATTTTGTCCTATGTTTCTGTCTTAGAATTGATATAATTTCTAAAATCTCTATAAAAATGCCTATAATTATTTATATTTACTGCTATTTCAGGTTATGGAAAAGGAAACCTATTTTTAGTAATGAAGGAATAGAATAGAATATTCTAAATGTAAAGCAGTGTGGCTATATATTATTTTAAAGGCTATAAAAATAAAAATTTATATAGGTATCAAATCAATCTACAAATCATATGTAGACTTCATATTATTTTACATTTTCAGTTTCTAATGATAATTCTGATCTTGCAAAGTACTTTTCAGAGCTCTTCTTCCTAATGCATTGATGGTGAATCAATAAATCGACTCTTATAGTTTTCAAAGTTTAAATATTAAACTCATCTTCATTTGTTTCACACCATAAAATTAGTTGGGAAGTTCAGAGGTAAACCTATAATTTACAAGAGGAGACAACGGGCAGGCGTATGCTGATATTCTTCAAAGGATGCTCAAGGAGATACTTGAAATATAGCGAAAGAACTGCAGAAATGAGAGCAATTTAAGAGAAAATAAACATAAAAATATCTTTCAGAATCTTAGACTCTTCTAAGTGTTCCTCTGAAGAAATATATTGGTTTCTTCTAAGAATATTCTAGGAAAATCTCAAGATCTTTCTTTTTCAACTCATATGATAAGGTTTATAACAATCGTTTGTAAAGTAATTCTGGATTTTTGAGAATGGTTATTTTGCTATAATTCTATAGCACCATTGATCTTTTAAAGATTTTTATATTCACAAAGGCCATAATATAGACAATTCATTGTAGTAATATCAGTAATCTGTGTATCTCTAGAAATCTTTGGAGGTAATTTGGAAACACATGATTGTTAGAATCTGGAAGCCAGAGATCCTGTCTCTTCCATGGCTAGACTGGGCTCAGTTCCCATTTCCCTATTTCTCTATGGCACGGCATTCTCAGAAAACTCTCATACATTTTCTGGGACCAGTTACTGGCTTTCAGCATTTTCTCAACATTATCCATAATGAGCAATATATAACACCCATTTCCCAGCTAGAAAATTAATAGTTTCACAAAATATAGATCAATACTATATTTAATATATTTTGATTCTAACCTATCCTCTCCCAACCTATGTTTTCTATTACATTTTAATATAGTGGTCATGCCCCATATGACCCAGGAACATATACAAAGGTAAAAATATGCTAAGGCAGATCCATATTCTTTTGCTTTGTGCAAACCAGTTGCTTCTAGTTAACTGGTTTATATTAGTTTCATATATTAATTCTAAATACACATTGGTGTTTATGTACATATAAATGTATACGTAGTGTTTGATTTAAAAATAATTTAAACAGAATTTTTAAAATATTTTTGTAAAAGAAGGAGGAATTTTAATAATATTAATAGAGAGAATTATAGTTATAATTTGGTCAACAGAACAAATGTGGAATAGGAAGCCTGGGGATTATGGAATTCTGGTATAATAAGTATGGTTTTCTACATTATTTTATGCTGAATATATACTCAATATATCTATGAATAAAACTTTCATTTCCAAATTCCATAGGAAAAATAATTTCCTTATATTAAAACATTCTAGTGTTTTTTCAATAAATATTTAGGTAATTAAAATGTATAACATTTACTTCATCCATTGCCTTTTTTCACTATTTTAACATATCATGATAAGGATTATTTCATAATTTTATACTTACAGGGATTTTCAAATGACCTAAATTCAGAGATTTATAAATAAATATGTATTTAGTCATCTAATGTTGTTTATTAGAAAACAGACATATATAAAATGTTTTATTATATAATTCAACCAAATGCCTACATTCAAATAGCTACCCTGGCGTATCTCTCTCTCTTTCTCTCTCTCTCACACACCCACAGACACCCCCCACCACACATATAAATGACATGTGGTTCTTGCCAAAGTAGTAATAGTTTAGAAGGAAAAGAAAACAAAAGCTACAACTAAATACAGCTCATGCCTGTAATCCAAACACTTTGGGAGGCTGAGGCAAGAGAATCACTTGAAGCCAGTTTGAGATAAGCCTGGGCAACATAGCAAGACCCTATTTCTACCCCATTCCTTCTCCCAAATATATAGATGTATATGTTCATATAAAAGGGAGATAAAAAAAAAGAAAGCTACAAATAAGTATGATGAAAGGTATGTGATACAGAAATATAAAGTATATGATGGGGTAAGGATATATAAATGATTAATGTGTTATAGTAAAAAAAATTTAAAAAAGAAATAAAAGTTTCTTGGATAATGAACAAAAATATTTTAGATTAAAAAATAGAAACAGAAAAATAATTCTTAGAAATTAGAACAGTATAATAATTTGATGTAATTTCACAATGTACGTTTGTGTACTTTGTGATTGTATGTGGCAGGATTACCAGTTGCAGCTGTTAGCTGGAAATAATAGAAACAGTGTTTAATTAACTTAAATGAAAATAAATTACCTGGAATGATACCTAATATCTCACAGAATGAGTGGGAAGGCTGGAGAATCGATTTCTCAAAGCAAGCCAGAAACAAGAGGCTATGAGCATCAGGAATATAAGCTAGTGATGGTACTGCCTGGGCACCTCTGTGACCGGGTCTTCCATGCTGCCGACGCAGCCAGGCTTTGGCTGTTATCATTGCCACCATTTCTCAACTTTTTTGTGACTTTGCATAATTCCTGTAAGTTTCAGACTATTGGTAATATCACTAGATTGACAGATTGTGGGACACAAATACCTATGTATGAAAGAAGGAAGTTTCTGACTCCAGGAAGTTGTGTGTCCAGTGTGAAAAGGGTACCAACACAAAGAAAATGTCTACTATTGGGAGAAAGAGAGTAAGGATGAGTTTCGTTTAATAAACTGATATAATATTGGGTAGAAAATTTTACGCCATTACACAAAACTTAGACTATTGTTTGTAGGCAGTAAGAATTCATAACTGTATAATCAGAAGAATATTTAATCGTATCATAATTGCCTCTCAGAAATAACTTTGGTAACAGTGTGGATGACTATGCTGTTACTGGGAGGGTTTGTTGATACAGAATTCAGGGGACTCATAATATTCCTGAAAACAAATGATAAGTGTCTTGACAGCAAAATGGTGGTGGGGTGGAATAGAATGAAAAATAAAGAATGGATGTAATAGTTATTTTGAAAGTAGAATTTGGAGAGGTTAGTGACTTACTGGATGTAAGAGATAATGAAGTGTAATAAACCAGAGATAACTTGTTGGGTCCTAAATTGACTAATTGGGTAATTGTGATATTGATGAAAGATAGTTAATTCAGTTTTAGATCGACCATATTTGAAATAAATTGAGCATTCAAGAATGGCAAAATATTATTCTAGAGTTGGAGGCGTAGTTTTGAGAGTGTTTAACATAGGGAGCACTAATATTCCAGAGATGCATACAGAAAGATAAGCTACTAAGAAATGTATCTAAAAACAAGGTGAGTGTTTTGATGGAAACCAAGGAAAAGACTTCTGAGAATTAACAGGAAGGCAGCTGGGTTATGTGCTTTTGACATCAAACAGAAAAAGAAATGAAGACGGGCTAGAGATTTAGATAGTAGATAGTTACTGACATCCTTGACGCAGCAGTTTCTTCCAAGTGATAGAGAGAAATCATGATTTCAAGGATTGACCATGAATTTGTGCTCACAAAGTTTAAAAATTTATGTTTAACCATATTTTTCAGAATAAGGAAAGATAAGTAGATGGTAGCTTGCAAAGAAGGTAGGAACACAGGAAGGGTTATTTCAAAAGTAACCTTTCAAAGCAGTATTGATTCACTATTTTAGTCCTACTTTATTCCAATATGATTTATGTCTTTTATTAAATAGGCAAATTT
Organism: Lepilemur ruficaudatus; assembly: GCA_963574885.1. Taxonomy (NCBI): domain Eukaryota; kingdom Metazoa; phylum Chordata; class Mammalia; order Primates; family Lepilemuridae; genus Lepilemur; species Lepilemur ruficaudatus. The sequence continues at coordinate 20,055 of CAUYRT010058525.1, read as the reverse complement.
AATGCTACTCAAATTATGCACTATGCACTATTTAAGGATTCATAAATTTATTGCTTACTCAGTATAAGTTAATGTTAGTGATGATAAAAATGTTAAATATTTATGTTTAACTACACTTAATATATAACAATGACTTAGAGTAGTCTATTTATGGGCTAGTCATGAATTTTATGCAAATGCTTGTAAACAAGCACAAAATAAAATAAATTGATAAATTTGAAAGGTAATAATTTGAAATAGATTATGGTTTGAAACTCTACTTTAGCAGCTGCCAGAACCATAAGAAGATTTCTTTCATAATCATCCCCAATATTAAACATTGATTTATTTTGTTGAAAAATATATTTACATAAAAAAGAAGGACAAGTGAAAAGAAAATAACAAGAAGAGGTATTATATTCAACCTCTGTGAAGAACACTAAACAGACAAATGCGTGACTGTTATTTCATTTAGTTGAATCTGGAAACCTATCACCAAACGAGCTAGGAAGACAATCAGTAATGGAAACTGTACCATCAAAAATGTAGTTGCAATGCTTTGAAGAATCACTGAAATATTTGTACAACAGTATGACTTAAAAGAATGCAGAGGTCTCCCCAAAAGTGTGGCAAACTGCTGAATAGATCATGAGTTACCACTATGCCAATAGTCTGGTGGCCTCAGCATTAGATACCCCAGCCCATGAGGCTGACTGCTTTTAGCCTCCTCAAGCCTGTTTAACCAAGTATTCCCTAAAAACGTCATTCTTTATGCATGTTATGGTGCATAAAAATTGAGAATCATTAGTTTAATCAACAAAGCTTTTATTAAATACTACTAATCTTTTTCCCCTTAAGGAGTTTGAAAAATTGAAATATCAGCTATTTTAATACATTTTTCCTTACTATAGAAATATACATGATCATGATAGGAAATATCACAAAAGAAATAACTCATTAATTTTCAGTTTAAGCGTATACATTGTAAATATTTTGAGGCATTTCTTTCAAGACATGCATATTTGTGTATATGTATATGTGTGTTTGTGTTTAATAAGCCTGAATGTATTTGTTAAATAAATCAATTATTATTATGAAAAGTTTTAAAAAAGGACATAGAAATCTTAGAATTTGGATTCTAAAGTTCATATTATAATATTAGTAATACTGAGGATGGTGAAAATATTATTGTATTATTGATAGAAAAAGGTTTTATAAAATGTGCACTAATTATGTCAAAGGTTCAAATTTGCTAAGAGCAAGAAGAACTGGATAAGTAGAAGGAAATCACTAAATTTAAAGTTGGTATTTAAATAATAGAATTTATGTTAAGAATAAACTATTATAGCCGGTATTCATATTCATTTCTTAGTATATTTCCTTTCAATTATATCAGAAATGTAGGTTATATTGTTATAGAAACATAGCCTGAGGGAATGTATTATTAGCTGTTACATTTGGGGGTAGTTGCTCTCAATTAATTTTAATCATTGAATGCATTTATATCTAATAAAAAGAATATATTTTATTTTCATATGACTATCGTTCATCTAATGCCTTTATCACATGTATTAATACATATTTCAGAAATTGTTCATGTGCTTAGATATATCTTCTAGCCTCTTTTCTTGGAAATAAATTTTCCATATAAATTATTAGATCTGGAGCGTTATGGGTGTACATACTTCTCATTTTTCTGTGATCTAGTGACTCTTCTATAGGTGGCCTTTGCCGAAAATCTGCTTTAATATTACTGTCATTCGTGGCTTCTTAATTTTAGTGAATCTGGCTGGAATTTGAACATTTTTATAATGAAAAAGAGTGCTCTTATAGCTTTTTAAAAAGGAAAGCTAGACACACGTGTTTCATAATATGATAGTATTCATAGATTTTTCTTTCTTAGAACTTTTGATTTTACAGTAGTTCAGGTTACAGTATTACTGCAGGTAAATTCTGTGTTTCTTCTTGTTAGTGTGTTAGATATCAGAGTTAAGTTGGTTGAATTCTTTAGTTCATGGTACATTATCTTCATGGGTTAGTGTAAAACTCCTTTTTTGTTTTATTATTTTTATGTTTCATCAATGATGTTACTAATATACATATAAGGTCACTGTTATATATTTTGTGGCCTAGATATATCCAATCAAAGTAATCAGTAAACTCATATCATTCCAGAAGAAGTGGCTAAATAACATTGCATGATTTATTTTAAGAGAAATAAATTAAGTACATATGACAAATTGATAATGTATAGGTAGTATTTTATAATTTTTAATCAGTCTTGTGCTTTATACAAAAATATACATTATGAGTAGTTTTGGAGAAAATGTTACTGAGAATTAAATACTCTTACAAAAGATTTTTTTTTTTTCATTTTACTATTCTTTCTTTCTTAAATCCAGAGTTCAAAATAGAATACATTTGGAAGGAAAGGCATTTCCTCCCCATTACTACCCCTCAGACTTGCATCCCAGCACACTCACATTCCCTTCACACACATATTTATAGTTAAAAATTAGATTAAAGATTTTTTACAACTTTATAATTTCTGTAAATCTCTTCATGCACAGAAACAAAGAGGCACACACACAGATTTGTGTGTGTCACAAAACTTTGCCATATGCACACACACACACACACAGACCGAGACAGAGAGATTTATATAAACCAGAAAATGGGCAATGAGGAAAATAAATCAATGATAAATCCTAGATATCTTGTTTAATTAGCTGAATTAATAATGCTTCCATAGAAAAAGAAAAACCGATTTCATGTTGTGTTGCTGTGCTGGAAACACTAAATTCTGTTCTAAAGTTAAGTTTGGCTTGCATGTGAAGCATCTCAATGGTGGAACCAAGTGGGCAACTGGATATATTAGTTAATGGTTGAGAGAGACCTAGATCAGAGATAAATATTTGGAAATGATCTGTATATAAATGATATTTAAAATGATGGAAATTAGCAAATCATTTAGGGAGAAAGTTTATCTAGAGAAATAAGTGTATACATAGTCAGTCCTTTCAGAGAGTAAGACTGTAGACGCAATACTGTGTCTAATAGTAATTCTTCCTGAATAGGAGGGAAACAAACATTTGATGGGATAACTATAGCCTTACCATTTATATTGAGTCTACTCAATTAGGAATTTAAAATGAATCCAATCCATTTGGTTATATGATTTTTTTCTCCAGGAAATCTGCAGTTGATTAGATACAAAAGTGGGAAAATTGATATTTGAGTTGAAGCATTATTATTATTTTGTTAGATAAGTAAGATGAGATGGGAGAGAGAGAAGTGACTGATACCAAAGCTGTCTTTAAAGAAGTGGTTAAAATAGTAAATCATGTGATCTCAGATAAGCAACAACAGAAGGGAAGGCAGTGTGTTGGTCTATGCGTTGGAATCTTAATGAGATTGAAGAATTCGTTCAGGGAGATACATGAATAAATGACCAAGAGGAAGAGAATTACTGTTTGAACAGTGAGATGCTTGTTAACAGGACTGAATATAGCATGGTTACTAGTCTAGGATGTATCTGTGGAACTGAGTTCCAGAAGTGCTATACATATATTTGAGAGTTTTGCATTGAGAGATGAAGATGCAAATGTCTACACTTCTGCTATCAAAATAATTAAGAAGCACAAGTGAAAATTAATTTTAAGAAAATAGTCCATGCAAATAAGTTTACCTGTATCCTTTTAATAGCTGAGGTCAAAAACCCAAAATAATTGTTTAATCCTCTTTCTTTGGAATCTATGTGATCTTCAGCAAATTATTTTACCACTGTCTCGTAAAAAGTATGGATTCTAACATTTATTACCACTTCCACTGCTACCACTCTGGACAAAGTCACCACCCACTCAACTGGATTGCTGTTGCTTACTAATTGACCTTCCTGCCCCCACCGTTGCTCCTCTGTATTTAATTCTCCCAGAGCAATCACGGTTATATTTGCAAAATCCAGTTTATATCTTTTTCTGTTCAAAATCTTCCAATGATCCCTATCCCACTCTGCATGGCAACTGAAGTAATTACAAAGGTCCATTACCTCTTTCCTCATCTCCAATTGCTCTCCTCTAGCCACTTCCACAGCCAACTAGCTCCTATTTCCAAATCTCAGCAGGCACTTACCTGCTTCAGGACATGTGCATTTGCTAATCTCTCTGCCTGGTACTCTGAACTCCCTAAACCTGCAGGTTTCGCGCTCTCCTGTCATTCTAGTTTTCACTCAAGTATCACCTTCTCAGTTACAACTTTGTACGCACTATTTAAAATTGGAACTCACATCTCGACTCTTATTTCTCTGCTTTATTTTTCTTTAGAACACTAATATACAATATTAATAAACTATTATTTAGTGTATTAATCCTGTTTACTATCTCTTTATCCACACTAGAATCGAAATTCAACAATGGCATATTTTGATTTTTCATTGAACTTTAATGTCTGCTTTACTACTTTATCACCAGAATTTAGAAAGCTAGCGTTGTTAGATATCAACATGAATTTACTGTATGAATGGATGGATGAGCTTATTGAACTATACCAAATGCATATAGGTTTAAGATACTTTTTAAAAAGGACCAGTGTCATTTGTATTTACATTTTGAGCATGAAAACCAAAAACCAGTCAATACCCTAACTAACAAGGAAGACTTTTTTCGAGTGAGTAAGTCAATATTTTTTCCTGCTGGTTTTTGTAGAACAGTAGATAGATGGTGACCACTTGAATTACAGTGGTTTTCAATTCTGATCTTATGTTTCAACAAAGAGATTTTTTTTTTAAAAAACTGAGTTGTCTGAAAATATTCTGCTAGAATATTTGTATAAATATACAAATATTAATATGTTTGGCTTTTGAACTCTTGAGTAATCTAACAAGTGATGCCCTCTTTACCAGTTGTGATTTGAGTGTTTTAATACACCATGAAATTACTCAAAGCAAAGCTGAAGCCAATTTTATTCTGACAAATGAACTCTTTTCAATTAATATTTTGAATAAATGGTGTATGTCTCAGAAAGCCCCTAAATGCCATGAATGAATGCACAGGCTCATGGCCTAGATTCATTTGGCATTTCTCTTGGAAGCCACATCTTATTTTTGTAATCAAGGCCTCCCACAGAAGATTCTTACGTTGGATACACGCCTGGTTCATCTAGATGCAAGCCAAATAATTGCTGGGACAACAGATGGGTCTATTCAATCGATGTGCCTATCTGCCAAACAAGACTAAAAAAGTCTCAAACAAAAATAAAATACCCCCCAAAATCAGTGCTTGATCAAATTAGATGTATAAATATACCAAATTTTCATTCTTCTCATTACGGTCTTTCTCAATTATAGGAAATTAGAGAAAGAAAATTGTCTAGGTTGGGACAAATCTCTGCAAAATCTTAATGTGGGAAAGAATGTTACAAATCTACCTAATGAAAATAAATAAATCTAAATAAATAGTGCCAGTGGTAATTAAATAACTATTAGGCTAGGCAAAAATTATTTCTTTTTGTCTTTAATTTAAACTGTTGCGGGAATATATTAGACAATGAGTATATCACAGTGGTCCTAACAGTGTTTGATCCTAAATAATGTTGGGTTTTTTTATTTTTATGGACTGTTTTTAACATTATAATAGATGTAGATAATTTTTATAGCAAAATGTTATACTCTCTCCAATTTGGTAATTTGGTCATGAAATCTTAAGTGAGTCAAGAGGTCTGTGATACTCATCCAGTTGTCCTTGAATCACAGTCAGGAATCACTGCCCACTAAAGCCTGCAAATTTATGAAGATAAACTCTGAATTATCTGCTTGGAGTTCAGTGTCCATTTCTAGACTAACCACTATGGCATGTTGCAGTGGGTGAATGCTATAAATTTGTCCAGACTTTTTAACGTTAGGAGACTAGGTTGGTAATCTGGAAAAAATGAAAATAAAAAAGGATGGAGAAACTCATCCATGTATGTTGTTTGAATCACCATGAGCCAGCTAGCTATTACAATTTATGTCAATTATATGTGGACATTGGTGAACTCCTTGCTGCATACTCCCTTTGAAAACCAAAAATACTAATTTTTGTTAGTTCCTGTGTATGAGGTTCAACATCTCATAGTCCTACATGGAAGACAGTCCTACGTAAACATGGATTCATTATATCCCATAGTCATATCAAGAGTTACCTGTTTACTGTTGGGTAACTACCTTTTAACTTATACCTCTGTGGCTTATATGACTTGCCAATAGCAAGCATGCTTAACAACTTATAGTTGTTATTGTAAATGACATCAGTTTTTGATGATGAATACCTGAGAATTTTTAGAGAATTTTCACTAAACATCACAATTTACAATCTCCTGTCACTGCCTATTTTTCTCTTAAATTTTTTAATTGATACATAATAATTTTACATATTTGTGGGGTACATAGTGATGTGGTAGATATAATGTATAGTGATCAGATCAGGGTAATTAGCATATCCATCATCTCAAACATTTATCATATCTTTGTGTTGGGAATGTTTAATATACTCCTTGTAGCTACTTGGCACTATATATTATTGTGCCATCTTTGTAAAAGGTAAATTGTTGAATAACAATGCTGCATTATTAGTCTATTCTCTAACCATAGTTCTGCTGTTTCATAAATTTTACTAGAAGAAAACTTATCACTTTGTAACAATAGAAAAAATAGCATAAGAAAAATCTTACAATAAATTTAAAATTTAAAATATTTATATAAAGCAGTAATAAACAGAGTTGAATAATAAGAAATCATCAGATAGATACTGAGACTGATACAGCCAAATTCTTAACCATGTTTCTTAATTTAAGAGAATGATGATTTACATTAATTGAGATCGATTTCCTTAATATTTTTATGGTAACAATAACAAGAATCACAACTCATGTGACTACAGATTCAACATGGTCAAAGATATCAAAACTCTTCTAGAACTAGAATTCAGTCTTAATACTAGATCAAATAATTGCAAGTATTTTCTAAGAGAAACTATTTGTGTGATTATTTTTTTCAACTAATTTTTCTTAGTACATACTACTGTCATCAGGTTTTAGAAAATTCCTATAAAAACTTTTATCAAGACTTGACAGTATCTTGTTACATTGTACAAAAGACTTTCAAACAAAATTTTACCTATATTAATAATAGTTTTGATTTTTCTTTGTTGGAATAAATGGTAATGCTTAGAATATTTGCTCCTTGAATCCTAAGATTATTCTTTCGTATCTATGGTAACAAAAACAATAATAGCAGCTAAAATTTGTTCAGTTCTTCACGTGTCAGCACCTGTGCTGAATGCTGCTGATGTGTGAAAAGTTAATATTTACTGGTCCTATGTGAGGTTATTACCCAATATGTAATATTACATATTACCCAATATGAATTGGGTGTGGTGCGCACCGTCTGGGGAATGGACACGCTTGAAGCTCTGACTCAGGTGGGGCAAAGGCAATATATGTAACCTAAACATTTGTACCTCCGTAATATGCTGAAATAAAAAAAAAAGAGATTTAATTTAATTCTATTCTCCTCCCAGAAAAAATAAGATTTTACTTCCTGATTCTGTTTAAACATAGACACGCTTGCATAGGTCAGTGGTATATGAGATGGACTGATGTTTGTTACTGCTGGGCAGCTTTAATAGCCAAACAGAATTCTGACACTGTCTTCCTCTTGATGTGACGATCACTGAAACAAATATTAAAATGATTTTCTAGAGGTTATGTCAGTGGCTGGGATGAGCAGTGCTCCTCTGAAGAACAAGGTTGAATGTGTAGCCATGACTAGAAATAAATGTGTGTTGCATTAAGCCACGGCATTAGTGACATTGACATAGCTTATCCTATTTTGACTGAGATACTAATATAATATTTATTCATTTATTTTGTTTATTTTCTGTCTAAGTCTAAGACTAAGACTTCATGAAGTCCTAGATTTTTGTCCCTAGGTTTGCTCTATATTCACAGAATTAACAAACCTGATATGGTATGCACTCCACAAAGATTGATTGAATTAATGAATAAATGAAGTTAGGGTGAGGGAGTTCCTTTATTATAATAGAAACAAAGAGAATTTAGATGACAATAATTCAGGACAAGTTGTAGATTTGGGAGAGAATACATTGAATTGCTTCTGCTTTTTTCATTAAAATAAATAGGTCTTTACTAAAGAAAAAGTCCAATCAGGCTTACATGAATAAATGAATAAAACAAATAAATATCTACTCATATTTCTGATATTGCAAAATACCTCTATAGAAGTTAGTCATGTGCAGGTGAGGATGTAAAACTGTTTAATAAAGATAAAAATATATGATGGAGAGTAATGTAAATAAGTGATTTGTACTTACACTGAACACTTTTATTTTAAACATGTGATTTAAACATGAGCTGTCAAAGTCGGTGTTTCCTAGAGTTATTGTTCAAAATATTAAAATACATTTGGACTTTTCTTGGCAAACAGTGATTTAGTAATGTAGATGCATTCACCTAACCCATTTCTTAAGGCTTATAAACATCATTCATTCTCTCTGAAGAGACTGAGTGGTTTTTATTAATGGAGCAACATCTGTTCTTTCAGAAGTAAATGAGTTCCCTAAAGGATAATTAATAAAAAATATTGCCAATAAACACAGCTGGCAAATTGTTAAAAATACAACAAATTAAAGGGGAAATAACTGTGGATTTAATAAATATGAAGAGAGTAAAGTATATAAATAAATTATTTTATTATAGAGTCCTATCAAACTGGAGTTTGTAATTTTTAACATACATGTACTTTACCTTTCAGGGATGGCACTTTGGTTTATTGAAATTAGAAATAATCAGCATCATTTTGTAAGTGCAAAATGTAAATTGTTAGATCAGAAAACTAAATATAGATGGAGTGAAAAACTGCTAAATTCAAATAGTGTTTCACTGTGTATGTGGAAACATAAGGAATGATTAGCCAAACAAATAAAACCCACATATCTATCTCTCTGTTTACTTAGTTGCTATTTATCTACCAATAGGGGAAACACAAACATTGGAAGAAAAAATGAATTTTACTAGACCATGTTTAAAACGCTTTGATTATTAGAATTAATTTGTTAGTCTACCATAGTCACTGAAGACTTTGAACAAGAATGCAAAGCAATTAAGAAAGTGCTAGAAGAAAATTATTTGCAGCATCATGTAGGAAGAACTAAGGCTAGCTGTTCTACTTGAAATATCAATTTCAGCATCATTAAAGTAACTTTGCAGCAGTGTTTGTTAACCTCAACCCTTTTAACATTTGAGCATAGAATTGCTTATGGGGCAAGGAGGGGATCTCCTGAACATTGTCAAATGTTCCCTGGAGGGACTGGGTACAGGAGGTCAATGCAAAATCATCCTCAGTTTGAACCTACTTTAGAGTAAAAAAAAAATCTTTGATATATGCACTTACACAATTTCAAAATTCCAATTTTCAAGGACATATATATATATATGGAGGAAATTCCACCTTTCAACCCATGGTTTTCATTTGTAGAATATGGTAAATGCTACTGCTTTTTGGAAGCCTTCTACAGTTTTCACATTGGATTAAGTTTCTTCTCATGTACTGTCATGTTAAATTGCTTTCTGCAGCAATTTAACCTAACCCTTACATCTAGTTATTTAAACAAAAGTATTAAAAGGTAAGGATTGTGTTGTATCCATCTGCTTCACAGTAGTATTTATCACAGTGCCTGAATGTAGTGGGTGATAAATATATATATTTGCTGAACTGAAAAATCATAGAAATTTGGAAAAACAGAGGACTGTATTATTCATTTTGTCCTATCATCTAATTTTTTAAGTAAGTTCACTGACGGTCAGACATGCTAAATAATTTTTTGACTGTGCATACCTGTGCATACTTGCTTGCTGAGACAGCAATATATGGGGCAGTGTTTCTTCTTGTGTTCAAGACAGAAATTTCAGATAACAAGTTTGCGTCTGTTTCCTAAGTGTATATAAAATTCATCCATCCATTTCTCCTAATTTTCAAAGACAGTACTCTAAGCCGGTGTATTACCATCTCCCACCCAGCTTACTGCAAGCATGTCTTGATGGGAATTCTTGCCTCCAGGTTTTCCTTGGTCCTTGTTGCCTCCAAGTGGGCATTGACTTGTCTACTTGCTTGGAACCTTTCTATAGCTTTCCATTGACTCTAGAATAAAGAGCAAACTGTTTTATATAACTTATTATGAACCAATTTACTTTTCTTTCTTTTTTTAATTTACTTTTCTATCTATACTGTTCACATTTGCTATTTCCCATCTGACATCCTATGTTCTATTTTTTTTAATATCATTTTTTGTATATCCGGGCTTACATATAACCAGTAACTTCTGAACCACCATGCTTCCTCTGATCACTGCTTCTTCTAGACAACTCCTGTCTACTTCATGCCCTCAACTCAGACATGAGTTTCTGAGGAAAGCTTCCCCTGACTGATTACCATCAGGCCTGCTGCCACTGCTCAATATTTCATATTTCATAACACTTGACACACTAGTGGAATTTATTGTTTGTCAATCTCTTTGCACTGTAAACTCAGAAGGCAGAGCCTATGTCTGTTTTATATAGTCTCCTGGCACGGCTCAATTTTATTTGACTTTTAAATGAATAACATTTACTGATAGCAATAAACAACCACTTGCCATTTGTCACACAGTAGGCTAAGTGCTTCGCATTTATTTTCCACAAAGAAATTAATGTTTAAAAAGCATAAGTAACTTTTCCAAGTCCCAGAGTTAGTAAGTAGTAAAAGACTAACCTTCAACACAGGATCACTTGTCCATCCTCCATGTATCTTATCACTGCACCAATGCTGAAATACCTCTAGACTCAGGAAGGAATTTAATATGAATGAAATCTTTTTAAATTTTTTTTCCTAATTTCTTCTAAATTGTGCTTTTACAAATCTCCCAATTTCATTACAGTACCCCTCTATTCAAAAAATACGATCTAGTGATTTACAAATACTGTACAAATGTACGAATATTACAAAACATCAGTGTTTTGTAATATTAATATGTTACTAAACCTCAACCTGAAAAATGACTCAAATTTTATTAATTATAAATTTGGTGTAGATGACTTTTGTTCTATCTTTTGCAAGCATCCATTGGTTCTTCCATTAATTCCATCTGAGTTTATATCATGGAAACCATCCATTCCCCATATGACTCATTTGAATGGAATGGTGCTAAACTCACACACTGGGTACAAGACCAAACAGATGACCAGGCCTTTTTAGAGAATTCACTAAAATCTCTTAGCCATCCGTCAGCAGCTGATGATTGTCCCATGAGATATGGCAATGACATTTATGAGTGATACAAGCTTGAAGTTGCAGGGTCTAAACATATTCAGAAATCCAGACTGGAATAAACAGTGATTCATGATGAAAAAAAAATGACTGCTTGGTTCTGACTTGGTATGAAATCATTATATTTTCTATATATCCTTTGATATCCAGGTTGTGTTTTTAAGTCCATTTTAGCAGGCCAATTATTTCTTACAACCAAAAAATCCTGACTTAACCCATACAGCTTCAAATAATTGTGAACAATAGGGAAAGCTCTAGATTTTTAATATAATTGAACACAGGAGTGGATGTTGCGAACAAATTGAAACAACAGAAGGGAAAGAGAAAAATATTTCTCAATAACAAATTCATGTTAGGCATGAAAATCAGAAAATGTAGTTTTCACATTCCCACGAGAAAGATACCATCAGCCACTGTTTTTCTCTATTTAATTATTAGGGCTCAAAAGCGTATGTAAAAATAAAATTCAAATTTGAGTTTTTCAGATATTAACATTGCCATTTTTTATGACTAGATCTCTCTATTAAACATACACAAAGACTCGGAAAATTTGACTGCTTCAGTGTCGGTTGGCGTAAGTTTTCTTTTTGCTTGATGACTTCCATTGAGCAAAAATATCACTCTTCATTGCATTGAGTATCAATTTCTATCAATAATTACAGGTTCTCAAAAATACAACACCTGAAAATTCATTAGCAGTCTATGGATATTATAAATAATCATTCTAACAATAATTTGCATAAAGATTAAACATTTCAATGTAAGTTCTCAAATATTATATCATCTAAACTAAACCCCAGGAAAATTATTATTTATACTCAAATTTTATATTTAGAAAGCTAGAATTTCATTTTCGCTATCATTTGCTCTATAGTGAGCCTGCTTCCTTTCTCACTTCTCTTGTCATAATGGGTGGAAAATCATTCGGCTACTCAAAAAGAATAATTTAAGCTTATACAGATACATCCCAAATAAGCCAACACCAGTGAGTATCTGTAGTATTTTAGAAAAGCTTCTTGATCTGGAATATTATTCATTTTAAATGTAAAACATACTATAAAATATGTTTTGAAAAATGAAATATTATTGATCAAAATAAGAGCACCCTCTATAAAACACACAACCTAAAGCAATGCATTTAGGTAATGCTTTTAAGATGTTCTGAAGAAAAAGAAATTATTCATTCTTACTGTAAATGGAAATTGAAGAGGAGATCAGAGTAAATCTCCTTCCTAAATCATCCAGCTGAAGCTATAGATTAAGTGACTATGTAGAATAATTTGAGGTATTTTAAAATATTAGAAGAATAAAAATGTCAGATTGGGCAAAAGTCTGTTGACAGGTGATTTCATGGAGAAAATACAGAAAGAGGTCTTTGGAAGTATATTTTAATCTAATATTCTCTTTTGTCAGTAGCAAATAAATAAATTCATTCTGTCTTTAATTGTAGTATGTAATATAAAAATAGCACACTAAACTAAGCAACAGTTCGTATCTTATTTAAAGCGAAAATCTTTCAAAAGCTCTCTCCAGGATATATGAATAGTCCTTGGATCTGAAATAACCAAAATATTTTGAAAACGTACAAAGTTCAAGGATTTATACTCGTTGACTTCAATTCGTAGTATAAAAAAACTGTAGACATCAACACCTTGTGGTATTTGATAATGATGGAAAAATAGATCAATATGATATAATAGATCATTCAGTAATATAACTGTAGTGATATGATCAATTGATCAATCAAACTTCCAATCAATTTTCCAAAACTTACCAAGTAACTCATTATAGAGAGGAATGACTATTTAAGTAAGTGCCGTAAACCAACTGAAAAAAACATGTAGAAGTAATGAAAACAAACTTCATCTCCTAATCAAGGAGATTACTTGATTACCTCCTAATCAAGGTATCAAGCATTCCATTTTTTTAATGGCAAAATTAAACTTATAAATTTCTATAAATTTATAAGATATCTAGAAGAATAGTTTTGCAACCCAGAGTAAGGAAGTTTTTTCTTAGGATGTATAAAGCAAATAACAAAAAAATGATACATTAGAATTCATTGCATTAATAATTAAAGGTTGTTTTTTAGGTAAACCACAGACTTCATTCCTAAAAATCTTAGAATAATGTTTTTTGGTGTTTAACTTGGTAGGCTGCTAAAAGTATTGTAACTTATAGGGATCCACTATTAAGGCTAAATTATATATATATATAATTTTTCATTTAAAGTAACAGATTGTGTGTGAAAAATATAAACTGAGTTCATAAGAGGGAATTAATGATTAGCTAACTAAGTAGAACCTTTTTAACTTTTGCAGAGGAATATCATTGTTTACTATATTATATTTTATATATATTAATATTATTGTGTTATAATTTTAATTGTATTAAGTTTCAAATGTCCATCCCTATAAACATTGGCTTTATAAGTAGAACAACAAAAAATAATGCTAATAACACTATATTTAAAATGTTGCTTTTCCTTCTGTCATTAGTGTCCATTTTCTCTGAAAAATTTAATTGTCTTTGATTGATAATTATCACATATTTCTTCCTTCCTAGTAATGTGCTCATGGTCTTAAGTTGTTTGCTGCAATTGTTTCCTTATGTTCCCTACTTAATTGTTATTCTATCTTAATATATTAGCTCATTAGTATTAAAAAATTTAGAGCTATTATTCTGTCTTCTATCAATCTAGCTTCTACCTTCTTATCTAAATGAGATAAATTGTATATCTGTCATTCCATAATCAACGTTGGAAACATTTTGTATTACTTCTTTAATTCCATAATATAATGGCTAATTCTTAGATTTCATCTGACATTTTTTTTTTATTTCATAACAAAAGGGAGGAAGTTTATAGTATAAATGAATACTCATAGTACTTTTGTTAGTCCTCCGCCTTTGATTTATTAAGGGTTTTGAATACCCAGAGGAAAGTAATGGACCATACAAAGTAATTTAAAAATACTGTCAGTGTCTTTGTTTTGAAGAATTGCTCAATGCTTGATCATTGGTACTAATGTTTCAGTACTTTTTTGTATATAAATTGAATAGGATTTACAAAATTACCTACCTTCAGAGGTGGGTCACAGTTTTTTCCTCAAAAATAGTAATAATTCTTTATTAAAAAGTTGTTACATATTTGATGAACAGATTTTGTTTTACTGGAGACAATGGCTTATAGAAGGAACAGTATAACACCCCTCAAAAATATTAATTTATAATACTGCCATGAAAAACCAGAAAGATAGCCCCATTGTTGAGAAGAACAAACAATTTATTAATATTAAAATTTAGAGCATTTATTTTTAAATCTATAATATGATTCAGTACTTATAATTTGAATATTTTATGAAGTGTATAAAAATACAATTATTTTAATATAAAGGTTTTGAATATTGTGAAGTACTTCAGCACATATTCAATAAAAACATAGGCCTTGAGACAATGATTGGTCTGTCAATACTTATTGGTGAATATTTGTAAATATTATAATTTTAAATACTGATTAAAGCTCTTGTGTTTAACAGACTCTTCAAATTAGTTCATTTCAACTTCATTTTCTTTGTATCCCTTATTAATATAATAAAACCCAAATATTGATACAACAAGTACAACAGTATTCATTCTTAGAGTCTAGATTTCTTATGATGGATGTTTCATATGTGTTTCTGAGATCTTTTAGAAAACCTCTTGCTGTCTGTCCATATTTTAAAAATTAGAGGAAAAATTTATATCGAGAGAATAGAAAGTAGGAGACAGTTATGTTCAATTATTTTAGAGAAGAAAATATACATGGACAAATATCACACAAGGATAACTAACAAAGCTATTATATTTCTTGTAGGTCAATCTCAGAATAACACCAATTCATGTAGTGTTGGGTTTCCATGGATACATACTATCTATATTTAAAAGGCTTATTACAGTTTTAATTACTTGTTTTTGGCAAGGTCAAAGACAAGGTGTTCTGTGGACATTCATTAGGGATATATATGTCTAGAATAAAAATAAAGCTTAATATTTGCTTAATGTTTTAAAATGCTTGCATTCATGAAATAATAAAAGTAGTACAGAGCTAAAAATTATATCATAATTCATGTATAAAATATGCTTTCTGTACAAGATTTTCACTGGTTTGCCAATAGCATATTTAGAGATGAATTTAATCATCCAATTAAATGGTTTGGTTTTATGAATCTTTGAAAATAACCTTTTGTTGTTCATTTGTTTATTCACTAAATGCTTACCAAGTACCTGCTGGGTTAAAATGCTGAATACTATATGATACTGTTTTGGGAAGACAGATGATAAAATGTCTGTCTTCCTAGTTTCATTTGAAGGCCCAGTATTAATAAAATGTTTGAAAGCATTGACATGTCACACAAATGGCTATGTTAGTAGCATACTTGTTAACTGTTCGGAGTTCACCGAAGTTGGGTTTATCCTATAGTTATAATGGTTATGCTACCTAATATGGCACTTAACAAAATTGAGTTTAAATCATGGTTATACTACCTTTATACACCTAGTGCCTAATAATGCCAGCATATAGAAGTTATTTGATCTTTCTGAGACTCATTTTTGTGATGTTATAAAATGGAATTAATAATGATTACTCCTTCCCCAAAGTTTCTCCATTTTTCTTTGTATGTATCTCCTATTTTCAACCTAAGCCCCTTACAGACAATAATACGATTTCTATCCCAGTAATTTTGATTTTTTTCTATCATATCATATCATATAAATTAAATTATGCTGTTAGTAACTATATAATTCATGTCAATTTTTTTTTTTTTTTACTTAGCATAATTCTTTTGAGATACAACCATTTTGTTTCATGCATTAGAATTTTACTTCTTTACTCTGAGTAGTATTTGACTATTTGGATACGCTATCATTTCATTATCTGGTTACCCCTTCGTGGGCAGGTCTATGATTCAGTCCTGCGTTCTGTGAGCTAGAACTCTGTGCTTTCATGGTTTTGCTTTCAAACACGCGCTCTCATGGAGTCATTTGTAAGCTATTCTTCAAGTTCAGCTGCTTGTTTCTAGGTAATAGATTATACAGTAAAAATGATTAATTCCACGGGAATGAGCCCATTACCTAAATAAGTTCATTTACTGTGAAATGAGTTACTTGATAAGAGGCAGTGTTGTGCAAAATATCATGACACTGAATAAGGTACTCTTTTTTTTTTTTTTTATTTCAGCATGTTATGGGGGTACAAATGTTTAGGTTATGTGTGTTGCCTCCCCCCACCTTCCCCCACCCCAGTCAGAGTTTCAAGCGAGTCCATCCCCAGATGGTACGCATCACACTCATGGTGTGTGTATATACCTATCCCCTCCTCCCCCCTCCCATCTGCCTGAAGCCCAATAAATGTTATTCCTATATGTCCCCTTAGGTGTTCATCACTGAAACCAATTTTCTGGTGAGTACATGTGGTGCTTATTTTTCCATTCCTGGGATACTTCACTTAGTAGAACGGGTTCCAGCTCTATCCAGAAAAATACAAGAGGCGCTAGATCACCATTGTTTCTTATAGCTGAATAATACTCCATGGTATACATATACCACATTTTATTAATCCATTCGTGTATTGTTGGGCACTTGGGTTGTTTCCACAACTTTGCAATTGTGAATTGTGCTGCTGTAAACATTCGAGTGCAGATGTCTTTTTTTAAAGAGTGTCTTTTGTTGTTTTGGGTAGGTGCCCAGTAATGGGATTGCTGGACCAAATGGTAGATCTACTTGTATCTTTATATTTATTCTTCCTACTGGGTTCTTCTGCCAATACTTCCTCCTTATCTTCCTATTGGTCCCTTGATCATTTTTAGGCCATTTGCTAACCTAAATTGATTTTGAAGTTACGCACTGTTTCTGAAGTTTAATGATAGAAAAGAAGAGTTTATATAAAATTATGTAATATGATTATTTATTTGTAGGGGCAACACAACTTACCTGAAAGAAGAACTATTTTAATCATTTTCGTCATGCTCCATTTTTTAAATAAAATAGCTCGACACAACAAATATTAATTTAGTTAAAGACTGAGCTTACCGGATTAAGTTTTAAAATGAATTATTTCAGATTCATGAGAGTTGAATCTCCACAGACCACATTAAATATCATCTAAGCCAATTTCTTTAAAGTAGATTTACAGAAAGGGAAACACTGAAAGCGTGTTTCCCTTATCCAAGGACACCTGGGTATTTCCTTGCAGAGCTGGTTTTTCAATAGAATTCCCAAAATTCACAGTACAAATTTTAGTATTTTGTTGTTCTCGTTGTTTCTATTGTTTATACCATAACCTTTGACATAGTCCATGATTTTAGGTAGGGTCTGAAAATTTTCAGATCATAGCAGCAATTACCAGGTTGTGCCCTTTCCAAATGTTTGTATTTAGTAGATAATGAGTTCCATTTATTTTTTTCATACTATGTGTGTATAGTGTTGCAGACATGTCATTGACATGAAAAAAACATCAGTATCATTGATTCTTTCAATTTTCTAAGGTCACAAGGGAACAAACAGATAAGAGAAAACAACTAAACCACAATAAATAAGTGATAATATTTTTAAATTTTTTACCTATTAGAACTAGAAGCATTAAATTTAGCTCAGTCTCTGATAATCAAATGTGAAAGTCATATTGCATGACCAAACAATGTGATTCTGCCTTTCTGATACATCACTATAAAAAAGGTGCCACAGGACCTGTTAGGTGCATGAATCACAACGATCAAGAAGAGGAATTCTTGAGTTATTAATTTGTTCAAGTAATTAGAGAACAGATGTACAGGCTATTGCAATGACCATCTATTTTTGATTCATATAATACCCTACCTTCTGAAAAAGAACCAAACATAAAAGGTTTACTGTGCCTTGGGACCAATTTGCAGTAAATCACAGCCCTGTGTGGCCATCTGAAATAATACCTAAAGTCAAGTTATTTATTTGAGCTGCTACTTACATCTGTTCATTCACTTTGAGAACAGAAAGGGGGCAATTGAGAGTATCAATTTGAAAGACTCATTTCTTGAAAACATTGACATTTTGATTAAAAATTATCTCTTAGAATGCCAACAGGGAAATAACCTGGGGCTACAAAGGCAGGTAAAATAGACTGGGGAGGCAGGTAATTTCTCTGTCATTCCTAAACATTACCTGTTAGAGATATACAAAGAAACAAAGTTAATTGAACAATAATCATAAGCATGGAAGATAGCAACAAGCAAAACAAAACAAGAGGAGGAAGAGGAGAAGGAGGAGAAAGAAGAGGAAGGGAGAGTTGTAGGAAGAGATAAGATATAGAGAAGGAGGATCGTTACTACCACCAAGGAGTATTAATTTCAAAATCTCGAGGGCAGAAGTGATGACAGGTCTCAAGAAAAGAGCTATAATCAGGTAGAAACTGGAAAGCAATTAAATTACAAGAAGTATTTTCTTTTTCATATGTAACATATGTATGTGATATATATGTATATCATATATATAAACACATTTCTCTTATATATCAGCCTTTTCTCAAATAGATTATTCTGTAAAATGATTAGATGATTGATAATGCTGATTAAGTAAACTATATTTTCGCAGATTTTCTGCCGGCTTCATTTATCAATATTCATTACTGAGGAAGGTATTGAAGTTTGTAGGTAAAATAGTGGATTTGTATATTTACCTTTTT
The DNA here is from genome assembly GCA_963574885.1 of Lepilemur ruficaudatus. NCBI lineage: Eukaryota > Metazoa > Chordata > Mammalia > Primates > Lepilemuridae > Lepilemur > Lepilemur ruficaudatus. The sequence continues at coordinate 1,024 of CAUYRT010058525.1, read as the reverse complement.
ACTTTCTTCAGCTTTTGGTATATGCATATTGATACCCTATTGTAAGATGCATCCACATTAAAGATTGCTAAGCCTTCTTGGATTCTCGCAGAAGACCCTTTACATGAAGATCTTCACTTAATGCCTCCCTTTAGCCATAGCAATTTTTCTTGCTCTGAATTCTGCTTTGACTAAAATTAAGACAGCTGTTCCAGCTTTCTTTACATTGATGTTAGCATGGAATAACTTACTCTGGTGCTTTACTTTTAATCTCTCTGTGTCTTTATATATAAAGTAGGTTGGTTTCTTGGGGACAAAATATAGTTGGATTTTGTATTTTAATGCACTATTAAAAACTCTGTCTTTTAATTGGTGTATTTAGAACATTCACATTTAAAGTGATTAATTAATACTCATTAGTTGAATTAAACATCAATAAGTGTATTAATATCTACCGAATTTATACCATTTTCTATTCACTGCACTTGTTCTTTGTTTCATTTATTCTCCTCTTTTTTGTCATCTCAGTTTCTAATTGAGTACTATATCTACTCTGTGCCAGAAAATAGAAGACAAACAGCCCATTGTGAATAGCTCTCTGAATACTACTGACATATTTTTCTGGACATAGTTACACCTATGTGAGCATCCAGTGAAATTGAAATGTTAACTGATACTTTTTTCTTTTTTAAATTATACTTGAGAAAATACATTAAGACATTTCACTAAGCATACAGATATTAACTGGCTAAGAAATTACATGTGTATATTCATAAAAAACACAGTTTTAATTTGTCATTGCTAATAGCAGGAAACCATTGTTTGACAAAAGATATAATGTAGCAATTTCTCATCCTGTTTAAAATTCATGAAGCCATATCCACACAGACAAATGCTTATTAATTTCTAAATTGCTTTATTGACTCTAATGACAAAAATATAGGCTTTGCAGGCTGCAATACAATTACAATTAAAGTGAATTTTCTATTGCCTATTTAGTTGGACAGATAGCTTTGAGTAGTTTTACATCTTGTAGATTTTTTTT